>JALLPH010001136.1:0-11984 GCA_036939855.1 Cyclotella choctawhatcheeana
AACCCATGACCTCAAGATTAACAGTCTCGCGCTCTACCTACTGAGCTAACGGAGAAACTTAGCTGACGCCCAGGATTGAACTGGGGATCTTCTCATTACAAGTGAGATGCGTTACCACTGCGCCACGCCAGCTTGCGTGAACGTGAACTTTCAGCGTTTCTCATGTCGTTGTTTATGGTTTGCTGCAAAGATAATAAGACCTATTCTCGCAACTTACACCTTACTAGATTTAGTGGTATACAGTGGAATCAGAAAGATTGATTTTGCGAGAATATCGATTTCGCCGTGGTTCGATCAATCTTTCACGCCTTCTTCGACGCCGATCAACACACAAAACTAACGTTGACAATGAGATCCGCTTGAAGTCACCCACACACTTCAAAGCCTCTCTACTGGAAACAAACACACGACGGTCACTCTCCTCCACCATTACCATTTCTTTGACTCGAACATAAACAACTACTCAAGATAATCCAACACATCAATAATGACAACGGTAGCAACAACCAACAGCGCCAAGCTACAACCACCCCCCACCTCCTCCTCCAACCTCCTCTCCCTCCTCTCTGAACCCTCCCCCCAAATCATTCAACTGTCACTAACCCGCCTCCTCCATCAGGTGGACAACACCTGGCACGAGGTGGCCGAATCGCTGCCGCTGCTCGAAGAAATCGCCGAGGGGGGCGACGACACCAACAACGAGACGGGAGCCGTGTCGTACGATGCGCCGTGTCGGACATTGGCCGCGGCCATTGCCTCCCGTGTTTACTTCCACTTAGAGGAGCCGAGGCAGGCGTTACGGTTGGCATTGGAGAGCGGGGAGTACTTCAGTGCTGGCAGTGGCGAAGGCGGATCGGATGTGTACGGGGACAAAATGATGGATGCGGCGATTGGCGAGTACGTCCGAGTGAAGCGGGGACATGATGCGGATGATAACGGTGCATCGGTCGATGAGGCGGAGGAGGAATTGGATGTGAAGAAATTGGAAAAGTTGGTGTCCGATCAATTCGAGAAATGTTACAGGGATAAGCGGTACGAGTCGGCTTTGGGTGTGGCGTACGAAAGTCGGGAATTGCACAGAGTTAGGGAGGTGCTGTCGAAATGTCTACTTGGCGGCGATGGTATTTTGCCAGTGTTGAATTATGCAGTGCAGAATGCCGAGGGCGTGGATAAAAAGTTTAGGGGGGAGGCATTGCAATGTGTAGGTGACACGATTCAACAATTCCTAAGTGGGACGACGATTTCTTCATCGGAGAAACGAACAGCGTCCTGTTTGTACGTTAAGACAATGCAACTGCTGAAAAATGCCAAGGAAGTGGCATCTACAATTGAAATGTTACTCAAAGGAGACGAGGAGGGTCTACTGGGGTTACAACTATGCTTTGATCTAATCGATTCCGGTGATCGACGTTTCGTCGATGAAGTTGCCAAATCACTCCCATCTCCACAAGAGTCCGAGGGAAGTAATGATGTCAATGAATCATCCGTGAGACTTTCTCAGGCGCATCGTGTTCTAATATCAGGATTCACTTCGGAACTACACCTATCGTTCCTTTACAAGAATTCACATTCGGATCCACTTGTTATGAGTAATCTCAAAAAGGCATTGGAGGAACGATCGTCGGGATTGGGTAGTAGGAATAGTATTTTGCATAATGCCTCGGTTTGTACTCATGGTTACTTGAATTTGGGTACTACGGGTGATGGATTTTTGAGGGATAATTTGGATTGGATGAAGAAGGCTTCTAATTGGTATGTTTTGCTTGTGTGCACCGATTGTTTTGTTCCATTGAGATGCATTGCTTTGCAGTCCTTGTTATTGTTCCTGTGTATCTTGAAATTTTTGTCTGGACGCATATCTGTTGCTCACATGTTGTGCGCTCCTCATCTCTTCCATTCACACAGGGCCAAATTCTCAGCCACAGCCTCCATGGGTGTAATTCATGCAGGTCACACCACTGAGGCCATGACACTTCTAGAACCCTACCTTCCCCCCTCTCCACCCGATGATGCCACAGCAGAGCACAATGTTTCCACCACTGGAGGATATTCTGAAGGAGGCAGTCTCTACGCGCTGGGGTTGATCCATGGAAGTCATGTGGGGAGTGATTCCGCTAAACGAATTGAGGCCAGTACCTTTCTGCGAAAGCACCTGAGAGCTTCTCACGCCAACGAAGTCATTTCTCATGGTGCTGCCTTAGGCGTGGGATTAACCTCCTTTGGATCTGGTGATTTGGAGGTGGTGAATGAACTAAAAGAATTGCTTTACACTGATAGCGCAGTCGCAGGTGAAGCAGCCAGTATGGCAATTGGTATGGTACTTGCTGGTAGTGGAGCGGGAAATGCATCGACAGATCCATCGCCAGAGCAGGAACTGCTCGCTGAGATTGTCGCTGAGTTGCGTAACTACTCGAGAGAGACTCACCATGAAAAAATTATTCGCGGTATTGCCATTTGTTTGGCTCTCATTAACTTTGGTCAAGAGGAGAATGCTGATGCAACCATTGAGGAAATGAGAGGAGACCGTGACCCCATCATTCGTTATGGAGCTATGTATGGTCTTGCCTTGGCTTACTGTGGCACGGGTTCTAACAAGGCCGTTCGTATTCTGCTGCATACAGCCGTCAGTGATGTAAATGATGATGTTAGAATGGCATCGGTAATTGGCCTTGCTCTTGTATTGCACAAGACTCCTGAGCGTGTTCCTGAACTAGTTCGTCTCCTTCTTGAAAGTTTCAACCCCCATGTTCGGTATGCTAGTTGCATGGCCGTGGGTATTGCTATGGCTGGCACTGGAGATGCCGAGAGTGTTGCCCTTTTGGAACCCATGCTTACTGATATGACGGATTATGTTCGTCAGGGTGCCTTGATGGGAACGGCCATGATTTACATGCAGCAAAGTGATACTTGCAACCATAGAAAGATCAAGTCTTTCCGCGAGAAGCTCATCGGCATTGTGAGTGATAAACACCAGAGCACTTTGACGAAGATGGGTGCCATTCTCTCCACTGGTATGATTGATGTAGGTGGTAGAAACTGTGCCTTGTCTCTGGGCTCGAAGAATGGATTTACTAAAATGAATAGTGCAGCTGGTCTTGTGCTTTGGCTTCAGCATTGGCACTGGTATCCCATGATGCACATGCTGAGCCTTACTGTTACGCCAACCTGCACCATTGGCCTCAACAAGGACTTCAAGTACCCGAAAAAGTTCGAAATTATATGTGATTCTAAACCCAGCGCCTTTGCATACCCAAAAAAGCTGGAGGAGAAGAAAGAAGAGAAGAAAAAACACGTTGAGACGGTAACTCTATCTACAACAGCCAAAAACAAGGCTCGCCTGGCCAGGAAACGTGCCAAAGAGGAATCGGGCGAGGGTGAAGGGGCCATGGATGTCGAAAACAAGGACGAGGCCAAAGAGGAAGCTAAATCAGAGAGCATGGACATAGACGACGGAAAAGACACGGCCAAGGCAGAGGAAGAACCAACAGAGGACAAACCGAAGAAGAAGCGAGAACCGGAACCCACATCCTTCCGGGTCTCCAATCCTTCTCGTGTCACCAAGGCACAAGCAGATGTCTGCTCGTTTGACTTGGAACAACGCTACCGACCCATTCGACCGGAAGAAACTCCATATGGTGTCATCATGCTAACAGATTCTACCCCTGGAGAGGACGAAGATTTGGGTATTGTCAAAACACCTGCTCAAGAAGAAGAAGCAGATCCCCCAGAACCGTTTGAGTGGACTCCCCCAGGCTGGACTGAGCCTGAAGCATCAGGCACTAGTGAGTCCAAAGAAGAGTCTATCGAGGTAGCAGCAGAGTAACTTGACTACTAAGCATTCTATCAAATGAAGTTATGGATTTTACCTAATATATATTATGATATGAGCAATATAAAGTCAGGTGAATACAGTCTCGCTTTCTTCGTAGTCTTGGTATAAGAATGCACATATAGAGTACTCTCCACATGTTTGTTCATTCTCTGCCCAACAATTTAGTTCAGAATTCGAGAAGCAACATTCTGAAACGGAGCACGCAATCTCACACGCAGAAGATGAAGAGGAACCTTTGCAAATTTCAGATAAATCCAGAGGCGGTGATTGCAGTTGTACCGTTATCACATCGCTTTCATCCATGGAAAGTTCTGAAAAACAATAGGGCCCATGAGCAACACATGATTCCTTAAAATTTGCAAAGCAAGGGTCATGGTCAGAAAAACAGCAAGATGATGCATTGCACGCTTCCCCGCAGCTTTGCTCATTGTACTGTGAACTGGTAAGATCGCACACTTGCTGCATCTCATCTGAAGGCATGGACAGACTCCACAGATGACGACATGATTCGTATAGCTCACATCTATCTTTCAGAGATTCTTCGTCGTCATAAGCGAGACAAGAATTATCTAGGCAACACATTCCAGCTTCACACGCTAGTGTACACTCAGCCGCATCAGTGTTGATTGAAGAATACGAACAGATGAAAGCGAGATCTTTTGGTGGTATTGGTGGCATACTTGTAGTATCTCCACCATTTGCATTTGCTAGTTCAAGGCACGGGCCATATATTGCACACATATCTTCGTATTCTAGAAGGCAGGATGATTCCACTGCGCCACAACACGTTGCAGGCTGACATGCCTTCACACACTCAAATATACCAGCTGGCGTTGAATCGGTTGAACAAAAATTGACCAAATCCTTGGTGGGTTCTCCTTGTGGACCTTCTACAGCTACAATATCATTATCTGTCATCGTGAGCACAAGGCAATCTGAATAAGCCATACATCGATTTTGTTCAAAGCAAGATGCAGTTTCCGAAAAGCAACACATGCCAGGCTGACAAACACGCTGGCATTCCATGAGTGCATTGAGCACACCGCCAACAATGTCGATTACAGTTTGATATCCAGTGCAGGCTGTCTTGATTCTATGGATATTGGGTAGCGGAATGGACGGGGCTGTTTGCGTTGGCTGCATTGTGGGGTTTGATGTTGTCGGGCTTTCAGTTGGTTTGGACGAAAGTTCCAACTGAGGCTGCATTTCTTGAGGAACGTCAATGTCAACAACATCATTTGGAGGAGTGATAGGAGGTAGTGCAAATGAAGAAGGCGAAGTGGAGATATCGGTAATGAAGGGAGATGACACACTGTTGGGTGATATTGGATTGAGTGTTTTGGGTGGCGAGGTTGTACTGTCTCCAACACGACACTTTTCCATGTATCGAATGCAGTGTTTCAGATTCTTCTCGTTCACACAACTAGTTTCAACTAGATCACCGACTTCATTCACAGTGACCCCAGCAGCAGCATCAAGCTGTCAATGAGACAATGGGTTAGATAGTGGAATTGTAAATGATAATTTAAATGCACACACAATGACTTGCCGATCTCGCCAAGCAGCAACTTCCCTGCAAGCAAGCAAACTCACAAACATCCGGCGTTATTTCTATGTCGCGAAGAGATGACCCAATGCTTCTATGAAGTCTCTTTTTATTGGGTAGCTTGGTAGCAGTAGGTCCGATATCTCGACAAACCTCATCCCATTCAGCTCTATCAAACAACTCATCTGGCGGAGGAGCAACAGCACCTTCCAGTGCGTATAACCATGGAGCAAATATGACATCGCAATACGGTCGGTATTTCATGCAATTATTTGACTCATCATAGCATGACTGCCCTGTGAAACTAGGATAACAGCATGCTGCTCTCTCACAAGCCTCAATACATAAGTCAACGCTACCATGAATGTTAGACGGAGAACAACGTCCTTCAATATCACGAATTGGAAGAGGGAGAGTGATTGCATCTTTTGGCAATTCTATCAAATTGTCTTGGTCTTGAATATTATCACGAGATTCCTTTGGGGCAAAGACAACAACAGTAGCGACGATTCCAGCAATAAATACCAAACCGCACACCACTCCTACAATAGCACGTCGGTATTTGATGTGCGATTTGTCTTCGGATAATGTTCTCCACCCAGAAGGTCGGTCATTGTCACGCTTCAGAAATCGGTATCCTGTTTTATCATTCTCTGACTGAATTGCGTTCACAACAACACCATGTTCGTTTACTGACAATGAGTTCCTCAAAGTTTCTATTGTGGATTTATCTCCTTGACTTGTAAATGATGATTTGTGGAGTTGCTTCGCCGGTGTATCTTCTTCAATGATGCCATCAATCCAAGAGTTCGGCTGAGATGCCATGTCACTTTGTTGCGTATTTGAGTGAGGTTCGTTTGGTTCGCAGCTTTTTTTGCTATTGTCAAGTCTGTCCGAATGCTGTAATTGATTTGCATTTTGTTCATCGTTACGAAATGACGATTTGCGTGCTGGCTGATAGTATTCTGCACTCATATTTTGCAAGCTATCTTTTAGTGATCTCCTTTCTTGTAAATTTGCCATTGGTGGAGAAATACGATTGATTACCATTGATTTGGCTAAATCATTGGGTCGAGGTCTTCTGGACACAGAAGAGATAGCTGCATCACGTGAATCATCCAGAAACGATTGTCTATCATGAAATTTCGCCATCGATTGACAGTTACGATTGGCAATCATTGATTTAGCGAGTTTATTGGATTGGACCCTTCTAATCATACTTTCTGAAGCGATGGCTGCATCTTGTGTATCATCCAAAAAGGATTGTCTCTCCTGAAAATTTGCCATCGATTGAGAGTCACGGTTAATAACCATTGATCTTGCTAGACTATTTCTTTCCCTCGCTGAGCGAAATTGTTGTATTGGTTGGAAGTGCTGCTCGTCATTTGCATTCCCTGGAAAGGATTGTCGCAAATCTTTGTTCCTGGGAATTTGCATTGACTGTCGCATTCTCTGTTGCTGCAGGAGCTGTTGTCTACTAGGAATTCTTTGGGTGTCGGCCCCCATACCATCAGAGCGGTTTATTATCATAGATCGATTCAAACGTTTTTGGCGTATGAATTGCTCACTCGAAATATGCTGGCGACTATTGGCTTCTGGGTTAAAGCTGTTAAAGTTTACTGGCTCCATCGATTGATGGGATCTCTGCTGCTGCGGCATGGACTGTTGTCTAGTCATGTTTATTGAGTTGTTGGATAGAGAATTCATATTATTTTGTTTCATCGACTGATGCAATCTCTGCGACTGCATGGGCTGTAGCCTAGATAGACCTTCATTGCTTGAGTCCAGTGTAAGAGCACTGACATCTGATGTTCTGATAGATCGGTTTGATCTCTGTTGCGGGATATGCTGCTCATCTACAGAGTCAATAATCCCCTGATCAGGATCAAGCCTATATCTTCTTCCCCTTTCACCGGAGGCAAACATGGACTTTCTTTGCTGATTGTTTCTCATGCGATCCGGAGGGGGGATTCGAACATTTTGAGGACTTAATGATCTCGTCATAACTTGCGGCTGCTGATCTTGTTGTAATTGTGAATACAACGGCATCGAGCGATTAAGCCTACGTTCGGATGCCATTGATGGAGGATTGACGTCCCCGCGTGTAGATTGTTGGCGTTTCTGCATATTATTATCGTTCGGAAGAGTGTAGGTACCACTGCTGTTATTATTTTCAGATCACGCCAAGCAAGGAGGCTCCAACAACGACGCTATGGTGAAAGTTCATTTAGTAGATCTCAACAATCATCATAGGCATCACAGACCACAACCAAAGAGCATTCCATTGAGGTGCCATTGTATTGTGCTGCTTGCTGCTGTTCTTGGTTGCTTGTTGCTTGGTGCTTGGTGTCTCCCGCCTCCCGCCGCCCGCCTCCCGGAAAGCACAAGAAGTCGTGATTCGCGTGATTCGTGATTCGTACTTAGGTATCTACCTACGTTATGTAGGTAGATCATTCAGGCAGATAAGTAGTTTGACTTAGGTACCTTACCTTGCCTTACCTACCATGCAAAATGCTATGTCCTCAAATTTGGCGCGTCTGTGATCTGTGATTGTCTTTGTTCATGGAAAATCACACACGCAACTTTGGGAATATCATTCTGATCATGGCGACACAAGTTGATGCCATCAACACGGAGGTCGGTTTACCGAGTACTGGTTCATCATCTTCTCCGCCCCTAGCTACGGCAGCAGCAGCAGTGGTAGCAGAGCCAACAATTGTGGCTCCAGCTGCAGTTGCTTCCACAGCTAAACAAGCAAGTGATGATACCGCAGCATCATCAGTTAGGGGGGTCACATCCGCAACAAGCAATCATAACGACACTAAAAATAAGGACAAAGTCTGTCGTTTTCTCATATCCAAACTCCAAGGTGGCAAAGGATATGCCAACAATGATTTTCGCATTGATTTCCTTCAGTCCAAACATGGTCTCTATGATATTGCTGAGACTGCATTTCGTTTACATAGCACAGAAGGAAAAATTGACGAATGATCAGATTTATTCGCACTTGTGGCAGTTGAGCTTCAACGGTAAAGTCTACAGAAATGGATGGAGGCGCCCAAAGTACCGGCGATATTGATGCAGGAGAGCCTCGTCTATTTAGCAGTCTCGAAACTCCATTGAAGGAGAGTCAGAAGGGAAAGTTTGGCGGCGAATCTGCCTCATTTGAGTTTGTGCTGGAGAGTATTATGGACGCGACCTCTGCTGGGCCCCTCAAGGTGAAGTACCCTCACGTGAGAAAAGTTGAATCCCAAATCTCTACCAAAGTGGAAGATGATTGGTTGACCCCCTCGCAAAAAATGGATTGCAACCAATTGCGCGATAAGTGGGTAACCTTTTACAATGGTAATAATGGCTGGAAGAGGGTGAAACGCTGTGCAGACCGTAGCTTTATCAGAGCAAAACCCACACAACCAATGTGGTCGTCGGAAGAACTTCAAATCATGGGGCTACTCATTAATGCTGACTGCAAGTTCAAAAAATGTTGGACGAATATTATGCAGTACGCGTTTTTAGATCGTACTGAGGGGGGATGTTCTATGAGATGGTATCAACTGAAAAAGGAGGATTATCGCTTGGTTCACATTGGGAGGAAATTATCCAACACTGGACGGATTTCACTTGCTAAACGTTTGGCCAAATCCATGATGAGTGTTAAATTAGAGTAGGAACCGAAAAGAGAGCCCCATCCTTATGAAAATGCAGACGAATCTTTTTTCAGAGAATTTGCGGCACGTGATATGGCATATGAAGATTGAAATTATGAGATGACGATCGAAAAGCACGAACTGTGGTATTTCAATCCATATGTCTTTTTGACTACCTGACTTGACCTGACGCCAAATTTAAGTCCCTTTCCAACTCCTACTAACAAATAAAGTGTACGATGTGTTGAATTTATTATTTTGTGAACACTAAATCATTGCGTTCACCATACTAGAATCGACTTATATCACGACCAAAAATGATAGCTTTAAACCAATACATGGGTATCAAAATCATATTTTGAAGAGACAGCTGCTTTGTCAGGTATGTGGATCTCCAGACCAGGAAGCTTGCATATCCGCTCAATGTGGTTTTAGGACTTGGAAGGTCAGTCGATTTAAGATCAGTGACTCCTCCACCAAAGCCCATCGAGGCCATTGCTCCTCTGTTTTTATACTGGAACTTAGGAGATGCGTGACAAAGAATTTTGTCAAGAAATCTAAGTCCGGCAAAAGGCATGAGTGCCGGCAACACATCTCCAGGTAAAGGTACATCATCATCATTCTTTTCATTGAGTACGTCGAATTTGGAGTAGTACTTGTTAAAACACTCGGTAAGGTAAAGTGCTTGCTGTTCTGCGACGGTTGCAGTTGGTGGTAGGTTTTCATTTGGGTTGACCGCACAATCTCCAATTGCAAATACTCTGCCTTTAGTGCCAGGGACACGTAGATAGTCGTCAATGACTACACGATCACGTTCCAGTGCTAGATTCGAATTTGCGATAAACTTTACCGGTGCCTAATTGATATTGCGAACATGCAAAACAAACATCATGAGCTTTTCAGTTAGCTGTTAGGAATTATTTATATACTTCATATGTTGTGTTGCTTACAAGTCCAGCCGACCAAACCATAGTTCCCTTAAGTGACGAGTGAAGTATGATATTAGAGATATTCGCTGGTAATGAGAGATCTCATATATCTCATTGAACCATATGTACTTACAAAGTTCACTTCAGAGCCATCCTTAAATCTTGCCACGGTAATCTGACGTATAAATTAGACTTGGTGCATTGAACACAATAAAAGCTGGCATCAATAATACTAACCTGCTCATTCTCAATGTACCTCTCATCAATACCCGCCACGGCAGTATTCAATCTAACATCAATGTTTTTCTTCTCCAGCTCCTTTAAGTAATACTCACTCAATGATTTATCAAAACTTCCCAAAATGCCTGGTCCGGCTTCGACTAAGGTCAACTTGATATGCGGAACTAAATCCGGATACCACGACGCTACATCATCATTGATAAACTCATGTAACTCTGACATGAACTCACAAGAGGTCGGACCTCCTCCCACCACAATGAAAGACAGCAGTCGATCTCGTTGGATATCAGGAATTGTAGGATTGGATGCTCGTTCGAAACACTCCAAGATCCTATTCCTAATTTGGCGAGCATGGTAGAGGTGTTTTAAGAAGAACACAACGACACCTTCGAGCCTTTGAATGCTTGATTTGTTGTTATGTTGATCAACCAAATGAATAATAGTAATGCAGGCATTGCATTGAGTGGATTGTACTACTTCGCATTTTCCAAACATAGATGATGAACTCTGAACTCACTTGTGTGTATTGAAAGTATTACTCTTTGGGTGCGTTCGAAAATCATTGAGCACGCATTCGGAGCTTATGAACTAAACTTACATGAACATATTATATCTCACCTTCATTCCAGCAGCCAAAATCAAGTAGTCATATGCAACATCAAATTTCACACCCTTATACAAATCCTCACACTTGACTATCTTATTCTCTAAATCAACCTCTCTACCCTTGGCCATATAATAATGTCCTAAGCCCTTTATTGTTCGAACTGGCTCTTGAATTGCTCGGAATTCCAGTGTGCCCACTGCTGTACTTGGCAGGAGTGGAGTGAACAGAAAATGATTGGCAGGCGAAATGACACGCACATCATAGTGTGATTTGGAGAGACGAGAGGCCATGGTGTACCCTCCCCATCCAGATCCTAGGACGATGACGCGAGGTTTAGTTTGAGGCTCTGCCGCTGCTGCTGACGGCGTCGATTGAGATAGGGTAACATGGGATGATGTGAAATGACGCACGAACGAGGACGTCTTCATCTTTTGCCGAAGCAGGGACAGATTTTGATATGCAACCACCATGTTCAGACCATTTGTGTTCGAATGTTAATAAATGCGCAGCTGGAATTATTAGTATCCAGATCTGATTTGATAGTTCGAGAGATTGGTCGATGGTTGAATCTAGGTATGATCGATGCTGTGGCTGAACGGGGTGTGGACGGTGGACGGTGAACGTGGCACCATGTCCAATTGAAATAGACAGGTATTGAATAATAGTTTTATATCTGTTACCTTTATGAATTTAAAGGAAAAAGCCAATCAGAGAGTAATCAAGAATCAGAAGCAGAGTCAACCCTCAATTACATACAGGTACTAGGTAGATCAATCGATTCATGGTGTGACTGTGCAGAATATAGAGAAAAAACTTCCCATTGAGTTGCTACTTTACGATGCTGAATGTGATAGAAATAGTTTATCATACATTGCGACTGTCGATCGATTACTTCGATGTAGTCCTGCCGAGGTGCTGACAACTCTGCTTGGGAAAAAACATTAATTGACCAATCATTTAAGAGCACGTAATACATTGTTTTATAGAGCATCGAGACACTAGCTCACTGGTGATGTATTGTAATCGACTTATAATTAGTTTGTCCAATATTCAATCTAGTTCTTCGTATTTACAACCAGCAACTTAAATTTTGTACAGATCAGAATACTTCTCAGTCAAGTAATCAACAAAATACTTGGAGTTCAATTTCTCTCCAACCTCACCAATCAACAAATCATCGAGA
>JALLPH010001137.1:0-11986 GCA_036939855.1 Cyclotella choctawhatcheeana
AGAGGAATCTCTAGATTCAGTGGGCGAAAAAAGGGCTTCCCGCGCAGATTTCTGAACTTAAAATTTGAAAAACTAACTGACCTAAAAAAATTAGGTTCCGAGATGAAACTTCAATCTTCAACTCTGATTCAAAAAACAAAGAAAAAGACAAAAAAAGAACAATAAAGTAACCATGATGTCCAACATGGAATACCCCGTCCTTCCCCCCCTTCACAACATGATGCTACCTCCCCCCGTAGCCAATGATACTGCCATCGAATCCTCTTCTGCCGTTAATATCGATACTAACAACCATGAACCAGCGGAAGAAGAGGAGGGGGTAGGATTAGGATTATCTCACAAGGAGAAATTAAATGCCCAATGGCATGTCAATTATCAGTTGTTGGTCCGGTACAAGGAGGAGGTACGTTAATTATTAATGCCTACACGTTGTTTGCTATTATTGTGTTGATTAATTTAGCTTTTGTTCAATTAAAATTTGGCTCGTGCAATGCGTCCCCCGATCTCTAACTTATTTATTCAACGCCTTCCCCCATGGTGGGGTCCTCCCCCCGACGATGGTTTATTAATAGAATGGCAATTGTAACGTGTCGAGGGTAAGTTCGAACATAAATCATCAGATGTCAGATGAATGCCATGTCCTGAGTTATGCCATGGCAATTCACCATATCCTAAACCTCGTGTTGCCAATTTCACTTGAACTTACCATTCATTATTTTATATACAAATACAGAAATCCAAAACGAACAAATCATTAGGAGAATGGGTCCACGGTCAACGTAAATCCTATCGTACCAATCATTTAAACGATGAACGCATCGCATTGTTGGAAGCGATTGGATTTGTTTGGTATCCGTCGAATAATGATTGGGATAAGTTTTTTGGGAGGTTGATGGAGTTTAAAGAGGAGGTGAGTTTATTGTATTATTGTATTGTGTTTGTTTGACTTTGTTGTTTGACTTCATTTGTTTGTTTTCATATTTACACAGCAAGGGCATTGTAATGTCCCGTCCAAATCAAAGACGCATCCCCATCTTGCCAAATGGGTAGAAAGGTAAGATGAAAGCAGCAGAGTATCTTTAGTTGATTTAGTGTTGTTATATATTATATTGACACTGACAAACCTTTCTCTCTATCATTTTAATCCTCGTCTTTTTTGCATATGTATGTAAGGCAACGCAAAAAGTATCAGAATAAAGCACATACACCCGAACAGACGAATAAACTCGAAGAGATTGGGTTCGTATTCGATCCCAATACGTTTAAATGGAATGCCATGTATGAAAAGATTCAAGAGTATAAGGTCAAGGTTAGTGAATAATTTTCCTACGGCTTATGGCTGGGGGAGGGGAAGATTATCTAATTTGTATTGGTGTTTGTTTGTCAAGGTCTAACATTCGTTTTTTTGAACTTATTGAACTTTGTTATTGTTAGTATGGACATTCGGACGTACCCAATGTAAGTTACGTTTCGTGTTTGTGCTTGTAACTCAATATATCTACAACAAATAACAAATATCAATGCCTGCAACACAAATACCACAAATCATGTCTTTACAATTGCAGAAGTACAAAGACGATCCAGCCCTAGGCCGATGGGCCGCCAAGCAACGTGCCGATCACAAATCAGACACACTATCCCCCGAACGTCTCGCTCTCTTACGTGAAATCAATTTTAATTTCCGTCTCGAGGGCGATGAAATCATGGGACGACGTAAACCCTTATCCAAGGAAGAACGGACCGTGGAAATGTTGAAACAGAGTCAGGCGACTTTGGCAAAAGTACGGGAGGAGAATAAAAAGTTGAAGGAGGAGAAGAAGCGAATGGCAGAGGAGATTGGTGAGGCGAATGAACAGGTTAAGAAGTTGAAGGCTACTATTCGTACTTTGGCTAGTTAAATATTGAGAGAATGAGAGAGTTTGAGTGTACTGGGAGGGTAAGAGTTCGGGACTCAATGGAAAGAGAGACTTTATGTTTACTGTAGTTCTTCATAGGGAAGTATTTGAAGACTTCGGGGAGGAACTAATTGCATTTTACTTGTTTGGGATTAGATGAAACAAATTATACTCATCTATTGCATGAATTCAATAATTGAGATAAAAGTTGACTAAAGTAGCATTTGAACCTGCATAAAATATCCATGTACTCGATAGTCAATCATCCTACAACCAACAAGAGGTAAGATGTAAAAGCCTCCTCAGATACTGTATAAATTTGCAACAGTTCAAACCCAAACAATCTGCGGGCAATCTGGGTAATCTCTTCATTTTCATTTCGACACATGTAAATAAAATTATCTTTAGTCTTCATCCATCTGGTCCAAATTGTATAGCTCTGGCATTTTCCAGTCTCTCATTATTTCATAGGCAATCGATAATGGTTTCACCTCATCTTCTTCTTGATGCCAATATGTTTGACGACAATGTTCTGAGAATGGCATCAGCAAAGACATTATTTGTGGGATGTGCTTGATACCAATGCCATCTTGTTCAAAGACTGCTGCATTTTCACGTTGTCTATTGCGTGTCGACAAAATAGTATAAATCTTTTTCCTCCTGTTAAACTTGAGATCACTACAACTATTGAATTTGTAAATATTTGAAGTCATACGATCGAGGAAGAGCTGACAGCGATGATTCGAATCATATGCCGCATTCAAGCTGTTGGAATCGAATATAGCATATTTTAGAAGATACCAGTTTGCAGGAGGGGGCCGAACCCAAAAATAAAGACGACGAAGAGTTGTGTTGTGTCTCAGAGCATCTGCTATGTAGACAATGTCCTGCTCATTGAATGGACTGCTGCTGAGATTAAGTTCTTCCAAAGTTGGATTTGACGATAAAAACACTGACATGTCAGTCGGCCTCAAATTTGATACGTTATTGTCTGAGAGATCAATCATATGCACATTTTCAGTTTGCAACTTGTTGAAACCGAGAGCAAGCTTCTGCATATTTTTAGTTCGCAGCTTGTTGAATACCTCTCGAAATACACCCCCTTCAGTTCCACAAAACGTCATCTTTATTTCCCGAAGGGATGCTTTGTTGTTCAATGCTTTGCACAATAAGTCGATATCCCTCGAATTCTCAATGATAATACCTCTCAAGTGAAACACCTGCACTCTACTATTATCTCTTACACAATTTGAAATAAATTCCTTATACCTCACTCCCTCAGTTTGAATATCGTGAAAATCCAATCTATGGAAGTGAGTATGTTTCAACGCTTCTTGCAGCAATAGCAGGACATGTGCTGGTAGTTGTAGTTGCGAGTGCCTTACTATCGCAAAATGAAATGCTTTATCATCCATATAGTCAATTGTATGCTGATATTCGATCAATGCATTTGCAAACTGTTTATAGTGAGACAGCATTTCTTCGTAGTATACGTATGCTGCAGCATAGGGATCATTAACATAAATAATGTCTATTGCTTCGCCCTTTCTCATTCGTGTAGTGACATTCTTTATATGATCAATCTGTCTGATAGTCTCTCGGGATTGCTCTTCGTCGTATCCGACGGACATCAGTTCACTCGTAGTCGGTATAGCCAGAGGATATTTCCACTTTTGATTCTTGCGTATCACCTCGAGGTATTTCGTCTTCCTTTCCGCCCTATCAAAAGAATTTTGCAGTGAATCCAGTTTCTCCTCCAGCTGAGATATTTTTTCTTCCCCCTCCAGCTGCCTCTTTAAAAGCATAGCATTAGTATAATGCAATGTGTCACATCTCTGTTTCAGCTCCGACTTTTCTGCTTCCCCCCGTGAAGCATCCCCCTCCAACTGAGCTACTTTTTCTTTGAGCTGAGAGGATTCAATCTTGAGATGGTCTACCTGAGACTGCAAATCATTCTGCAGCTCGGCACGCAGCGATTCCATAATTTCTTGACGTATTTGCGACCATTGTGCGGAGTCGGAGAACGGATTGTTCATAATAATCGTCCAAATAATGTTGTAGTCGCAGAATAATTTCCATCATGTTTGAAATTACCTGTAATAATTATTATCAACTTCAAGATATGAAAGATCGTCTTACAATATTAGTAGTAAAATTAAACCCTCTGAAACCTGAGTTTGTAATATCGAGGTATCTACTATTTTTGTAAGCCGCCACATCACGTCAAAAACACACTAGGAAAAGAATCGAAGGATATGTCATATTACTATCAACTCCAAGATATGAAAGATCGTCTTACAATGTTAGTATAAAAATTAAACCCTCTGAAACCTGAGTTTGTAATATCGAGGTATCTACTACATCCCACATCACGTCATACAAACTAACACCCTAAGGAAAAGAATCGAAGGATATGTCAACGAATGAAGACGAAGCCTCTGAAACATCACGTCCACACGATGAGTCAATCGAGCTATTGGATAGAAAAGATCCCCAAGTAAAATATCTAACTGTAGACTTTTATTATATGGACGTGGATCCATCGGACACGGTTGAGATAACTTGGCGAGATGAACAACGCAGCGAAATAGCTGGATTCTCGTACACCCTCAGTGATCCTGCTGAATGGGAACGATTGGGCAGCGCTATCGGGCGCTGTAGTACAATTCAAGAGGTAGATATAAGAAAAGTGGAGGGAGAGATCGATCAGATTGATGATCTTAACCAAGAGGTCAGACAGTGCATAGATTCACTCTACAGAGGATTGGAGTCCAATACCTCCATTGAAAGTTTTGAACTGGATATGGATTTATTTCCCAGCAGTGGGGTATTTCCTACCTTGGATCTAAATGGTGCACTATTCAAAGAGAATCTGAAGCTTCTATCGGTGAGCAGTGAAATCCCCATTGGGATCAATCAAACCCATATGGTTTTGCCACTCTTGGAAAGCACATCGCTCGAAAACTTCAGCATTTCTCAGTGTAACTTTGCTAACGAAGCAGCCGTATACACTGGATTCATTTCGGAGTGCACCAGAGTTCAGAGGCTCCAATTCAAATTTATTGATACTTCGGAATTTGCAACAAGTGTTGCCACCTTGCTTTGGGATCAGAGGTCAATTCTGACTCAGTTAAGTCTCTACTTGAATGAAAGTGCTGATAATCTACCCATTGTAATAGATGGGTTGACTGGCAACACAACACTGAGGACATTGCGTTTGCCAAGCAACGGCCTGGAGAGGGTGAGGAATCAATTTGAGAGGCTACTCTGCAATACATCGAGCATCGATGGTATTCATAATTCCAATCACACGCTCGAATTAGTGAAAATTTCCGGTTTGAATTCGGATAATATGAGTGTGCAACGAAAATGTTTGGAACTTAATAAAGATACAAACAAAGACAAAGTGATCCGCACAAAAATTGCTCGTTATTACTTTCGTGGCGAGTTTGATGTCTCGCCGTTTGTCGACATGAATGTAAAACTGCTTCCGCAAGTGATGGCAATGATTGAAGGGGATCCCATTAATCAACGTGATGCAATCTATCGTCTGTTGAAAAGTATCCCTGATCTGTGTACATTGTACAGGGATGGGCTAAAAAGGAAGAAGAGTGTTCAGAAGGTTATATTGGAGCAGGTACAGCATTTGGAGGACGAAGCGGCAAACGTTGTAATCGATTGCGAGGCACCGGAGGAACTAAGATCCATGCATTCGGACTACCTACGTTCGCTAAATCCAAGGAGGTATCAAGATTAAATGTTAATATAATTATCCGTTACACATTGTCTGACATAGTTACTATTCTAGTGCGCAACCGGTCTTCTTCATACAAATTGGAGCCATCGTGCCAGGCCAGATCCAAGAAAAAGAGGATGCCTGATGTTTTAAGCGAATTATATCTGCTGCGATCAATGTTAACGTTAAAGCATCCAGTTGCCGTTTTCTAATTTGCCCAAAAAGCCGATCAAAAATCCACTCGACCCATCCGCAGCTTCAGTAAATATATCGGTCAAGTTTCCCGGATCACTATCTGAAACAGGCATTGGCAGTACTGACCTGCCCGTACTTGACTGGAAGAAACGCACTAGCTGATCACGATAAACTGGTAGATGCATTTTCTGCCATTCCTCACAACAAATTGGGCAGTGGGCAGTTGTGCATAATTCACCAGTACTACAAATCGCATTTTCAGGATCAAGTACACCTAACAACAAGTACTCTGCTCCCCTCAAACGCTGACAACCCTTGTTGAAGAAGAAGAAACTCATAACGTCTGCCATCTCTTGAAGTGAACGTTTCTTGATGTCCCTTTTGTTCTGTGGAGTTAGCTCATTCTCTGCCTGCACAGAAAGATTAATGAGGTCTCGCTAGACGCGACGCCGTTGGGGCTGAGGAAAATTTTGATATTATTTCATACCATACCTTGAACTTCTTGTAAAAAATCATTTTCCCTCACAAACCCATAGAACCCGCCAAATCGCAACCCAACCCCCAAATACACATCGCAAATCGCAAAGAAGCAAGGCGATTTTATTGCCGCTGGCCAATAGCACACATCATCGACAGACTCGACGGCACTTGATAATGTACAGCAGAGCTCTTCGCCATCGCGCAATAATAAGGGTCCTCCCCTGTACAACAACTTCACGTGCGAGAACAAACAACGTCAGATTATGTTCATATCCAGCTTTTCCATTCAACCGTGGTGGATGCCGGCGGGACTTCTCTTCTCTATCCGCATTGAATGACAAGCCTGACAATGAGCAGATTGAACGGAATGATGATTACGATGGTGTTGATGTAATTTGGGCAAATGATAATGATAGGCAGACACTGGATAGCTTGGATAATGATATAGACTTGGGATTGCCACCACCACCCATTCACACTGATGACCACGCCATAATTCCATCCATTAATTCAGACATCAACGCCGTCATACCATCCAACACCCCAAAAGAACGAACATCCAACAACAATAACGAATTATCCGAATTATTCAAAATGGACATCTTCGCTGAATCATGGCGGGGCAAGGAAATATTCGACACTACGCCTCGAACCAAACGGTTGAGAGAGCAAGATTTATGGGATGGGAAACAATTCGAATCATCATCATCATCATCGCAGCAACAACCAACAGCAACAGAAACAGCTGAGGTAGATGCTACTATAATATCCGGTAGTCCGGATTTGTCCTTTGGTGTTTTCAAAACTAATGCATTGTTCGGGAATGACATTACTAGAGAGAGGAATAATGAACACCAACAACAACTACAAGAAGAAGATGTTGTCGTGGATAGTAATAGTAGTACTGTATCCAATGGTCCGGACTTGTCGTTTGGAATATTCAATTCCACCGATTACACATCCTATGAGGATACCACCAATAATATAACATCGTCATCTCTTGAGAGTACTTCGTTGAAACAACAACAACATGATGTTGATTATACAATTCCCATTGAACATCCATGTACGGCTACAGAACGACTGTACAATACACTGTTGCACCATACGTCCGATTTACTATATGCTCTAATAAACGAATCTGGTAATGATGATAAGAAATTATCATCATCTTCTTCTAAACTGCAACTCATGGATTACGACAAGATCATGGTCCGGTGGTCTCAATTCCACATTCAGGTGGACACGAACAATAACGACAATTATACCACCAATGGATTCAATACGAACAACACTGTTTCGAAGAAATATTTGAAACGTGGGGCAAGCGAGAATTGCATGCGTTTATTAAAGGCATTGGAGGAGAATTACGATCGTCATTACGAAATTATGATTGAATCATCATTATCATCATCGCCATCAAAACATCATGGTATCAAGGTGTTTCCCAACGCGGCATCATATAACTTGGCTTTGAATGCATTGGCCCATTCCTGTAAGGGGGTGGTGGTGGCCGAGGATGCGTTCCTTCTATTGCAGAGAATGCTGGATCGCTGTCGTGAATATTCTGCCAATAATGCTGTATCTCGTCGAGTAGTTATGGCACCACCGCCAGAACCGTCGATTATCACTTACAACTCAGTAATTCATGCCATTGCGAAAAGTAGATCCATCGATGCAGGCTTTTTGGCCGAAGAGGTATTCGATCAAATGGAACAATGGAAGAAGGAGTGCGATGATAATGCACAGCAGCAGCAGCAACAACATCAGACTCCGCTCTATCACGGTGTTATGCCCAATTCTAGGACTTTAGCGTGTATGATAGATGCATGGGCGAATGCCGAGACGGTTCATGGATCGTCGGTGGTGCCTGAAAGAGCTTCGGCTATTTTCGAGACTGCGCTGGAGAAACGGAGGGGGTATGTGAGGAGTATTAAGGGTTTGCCAGACGAAGATATCAACATTCATAATAATTACTCCAGTGAGCAAGATGATTTGGATGACGTGTTGGCGTTCACAGAAGATGATGCCAAAACACAGATAATGGATGATGATGTAGTAGAAGAAACTGTGGATGAAGACTATTTCGAGGATGAGCCTGTGTCTGAGATGATGTCACCAACCTCACTTGATACAATCCATGATCGTATAAATGCAGCAGAACCCTTCTTGAAACCCAACACTGTGGCATTGAATACAGTCCTTCATTCATGGTCCTCTTCACGGACGGGGTACAAGGGAGCACTCCGAGCTCATCAACTCTTGGAAAAGGCAGAGCATCTATCAGAAATGGGCGATATAGATTTGCCAGATGGAATCCAAGACCCAACAATAGCCACGGATATCGAGGATGACTCAATTGAAACACAATTATTGAGGCCTAATGGGCGAAGTTATTCTATAGCAATGAATGTTTGGGCAAATGTTGGTTATGTTGAATCGCATTACGGAGAGGAAGCAGCGTCAAAGTGTGAAGAAATCCTGACTAAAATGGAGGAGCAAGGAGCTGAGGATGCATCAACCCGTCCAAATTTAGTCGCCTACACAACATGTATTAGTGCTTGGGCACGTGCAAGAGACACTCTTCGAGCGGCATCTCGAGCTGAGAATATTCTCAATCGAATGATTGATTGGTACTATGACGAAGGAGTGACGGAGCTGCCCGTGCTAGAAGGAGATCTTGAGAATGCACAGCATGATGCTCCTTTCAACGCTGTCATTACCGCGTATGCTCGTAATAAGGACCCAGCGGCACCGGATCGCGCTCTTGCCATACTTGATAGGCTTGAGGCGTCCCCAATTGAGCCTACTGCAACTTCTTATAATGCAGTGATGGATGCATGTGCCAAGCATGGCGATCCAAATAGAGCACTTTCTGTATTAGAACGAATGAAAGCAAAATCTATTCAACCAGATCCTACTTCTTATGACACAATTCTAAATGCATTTGCAAGAGATGAAACTCCAGGCTCGTCCGATAGAGCATGGGCCTTTCTTCAACAAATGGAAGAAGATAGCATGAATGGCCAGTCAGACTTTGTTGCGACTAATTTCAGCTACTCGTCGGTCATTAATGCATTTGCACGTGCAGCAGGCAGACCTGGGGATGGGGGTATTCACGTGGCCGAAAAGGCAAAGAAAGCGTACGACAAAATGATAGAGCAAATTGAGGCTGGGAAGCTTCATGGCAACGATGCATTCGCAAACTCGTGCTTATTAAACTGTTGTGCGAATGTGCATGGACCATCTACGGAGAAACGTGCTGCTTTAATCATAGCTATTAATGCCTTTGAAGAGATGAAGAAGAATCCCACTGTACATGGAGAACCTAATCAGTTTACGTTTGGCACAATGATGAAAGCAAGTAGTAGATTGTCTTCAGATCGGGATGAAAAAATTCGGTTACTAGAGACCTTATTTACCCAAGCTTGCAATAGAGGGTGTCTCAGTAGTGCTGTATTAGGAGTGTTTCTGAGAAATACGCCCTCTGATCTCAGTACAAAGACAATAATATCTCTTGGTGGCACAAAAAGAGATATTCCGCCGAGGTGGTATCGAAAAGTTTCAGAGAAGCATTGGCCTCGGGGGATAGATGGACCTCGAAGAAGGAATGAAGGCTGTCAAGGTCAAAGGAGATACACAAATGAATATTAGACTAATGAAATAATACTAAGCAACTGCTACTAAATCGCAAGAGATACATGATAATAGTGACATGTTATGCTCATAATGAGGTTATCATTGTGGTCTGCTTTATAATAACAACCGATCAACAAAGAAGTACAAGGGTGGAGTTTCTTTGCTGTCTTGATTTAACCACTCTGCTGTTGCGATAGTAGAGGTAATACGTTGGATACTAATATGTTATTTTATCAGAATACAAATACTATACAATTGAAATTAGTTGAGCAAGCTTTTTTTCTCCCAGTTCACTCTTCAACCTTCTCAAACTGTTTTCTTGATAAGTCAATGAAGATTTGCTCCAAGCTCATTAGAGAAACAGAATAGAACTGGATTCTAAGATCAGATTTGTTTGTCTCAAGCATTCTGAAAACCTCTGCCAATTGTGCAACACTATGGTTGTTTACAACCTCATCTTGCTGGAAACTGACTTTTAGTTTGAAGTGTAGGGGCAGTGATTCATAAACACTAGCATCCATGCCAATTTTCACAAAAGCATCTATTGTTTCTGACTCAGTTTTGATGCTGTCGGCTACATCAGGGTTCAATGAAATCTCAACAAACAAACCTGTGCAATACAGTTCTTGGAGCCTGCTCAAATCACCAGTAGCAATCAACTCTCCATCTATCATAATTCCAATGCGGGAACCAAGCTGTTGACACTCGTCCATGTAATGTGAACTTAATAATATTGCAGCAACATTGTAACTGTTTCTAACACTAGGCTTCAAAACTTCCCAGACCAAGTGCCGAGCAGAAGGATCAAGTCCTGTTGTCGGTTCATCAAGCATGGCAACCTTGGGATAACCAATCATGGCCACAGCCAGACACAAACGGCGTTTGTAGCCACCAGATAGCTCAGTAGCTTCTTTAGCCCTGTGCTGTTGCAGTCCAAGAAGCTTGATGATTGCATTGATGTGCTCTTGGGTTGCATGTGCATCCCAATCGAGCCCCCTTATTTTTGCGTAAAAGTTTATATGCTCGTCCACAGTCTTCTTTGGGAATAATGCATCAAACTGCGGACAGAAAGAAACATTACCATCATGGTAAAGATGATCTGTGTCAAAGTCATGGGACGACCTTACTTTGCAGCAGCAGCTCAACGTGCTCGCAGACAAACTGGCGAAGGACGTCCTCGACAGAGCAGTTCGAGACAACTTCTTCATATCGTCACTGTTTCCCCTTGAATCCTTTCGTGTGATAGTCAATGGGAGGAAAGTTACTTCGTCCATCAAGGAAGCCATGTACGAGGCATGGGGCAGGACAGAGGCACGCTCGCTTATGGCGAAACGTAAGATTGTGTCTGAAGACAATTTCGACAAGATCCACTGGGAAGGAGTTGCAGCAGCTATGATGGCGTACCCACAGATGTTTCGGGTGTACGTTGTGAAACACGTCTCTCATTTTCAAGGCACAAACAGACAACTCTCCAGGGACGCCTCTCAGGCGGTCGAAAATGTTTGCCCATGCTGCGGAGCCAAGGACGAATCTACAGGCCATATCACGCGATGTCTGGACGACGGTCGTACGGAGATGTTTTATGAATCGGTTGATGTCCTATGCGACTTTCTCCATGAGACGCACATGGACGGGAGGCTAATAGACTGCATAATTACATATCTGGAACACAGAGGTGAAAAGACCATGATGTCGATTGCCCATCGTATGCCATTATTTTCATCTGTCGCAGCTGACATTGATGCACTTGGGTGGGACTGCTTACTGGAGGGCCGAATCCCGTCTTCTCTAGTGGACCTGCAGGCCTTTTACCTACGGAAACATTCCTCGTGGTGGAAAATAAAGACATGGGCAAGCCACCTTGTTCAACACCTGCTTAATATCACTCACCGTCAATGGCTATACAGAAATGCCCGGATCCATCTGAGAAAAGCTGAAGGGCTCACTACCTCAGAACATGCAGACATTTTCGAGCTTGTAAAAGACATGATGCTGGTGGATCCCAGCGATCTCCTGCCGCGGCACAGACAACTACTGGAAC
>JALLPH010001138.1:0-11960 GCA_036939855.1 Cyclotella choctawhatcheeana
AAGGGTGTGACATGAACGTGGGTGCAGGACGTTTGCGTCCACGTTCGCGTCAAGCATAAGGATCAGCCTAAATAGCCTCGGAATAGTACGACAACCCTGAGACTGAGATTTTTCTGATTTTTTGAGTTGTCTGTTTTCTTCGCAAGTCGCTTGTCAGAATATGGTTCAAGTTTAGGTACTCATTGTAGACACCTGGTAGGACAGAACTGCACATATTAACTCCCATATTGGAAGAGGATATTTTCCAACAATGACCAATGATAACTGTGGGAGAGACATCGGCACTGGCCTTGCCGTGTTTGATTCTCGTCTTCTCTGGATCATGATCATAGTTCAAAGTGACAGAGCACTGGAGACCTTCCCCCAACGCCGGTTATTTCTTGTTACTTTCCCTTGTCATAAAGGTGAAGGAACCTTAAAAACATGGAAGGTAAGGGAATCTGGTTGGTGAATTCTTCGTGAAGATTTCCATATTTTGCGGCAAAATATGAAAGCTGAAAAAAGCTACAACTATACTATTCAAAACATCATCTCAGAACGCAACTGCTTAACAAGCTACTTCAATGGGTTTAACACCTTGTATTAGACAGGATTACACAACTGAAAAGATACTCTGATCATCAGAGGGAGAACTAAGAGTAGGAGCTAAGCCAACCCTATGTCCACGCTCTATTTCAATAGTCTAAATTTTAGGCAGAAGGGACGGTAAAATCAGTCAAGACCTCTTTGATTTTGGTGCTTGATTAGAGAATCAACTAGAATCTGCATTTTAAAAGAAAAGGCTGAGACAGTGTATCACAGCTAGGTAAGTACAAAAGGTGACACCTCAAAAGTGTGACTCAGCTGGAGCAGCTACTCAATGTTGATCTATTTGGTGGAGACTAGAGTCTCACTTAAAATACCCTTCATGTATACTTAAGCAAAATCTGAAGTCAAATTTCCCTTTTTGGAATTGTATGATGCCGATTATCTATTAATCATTCTTCATAAGTAAACACTAAAAGAGAGTTTACGCACCCCATTCAAATTCAAACCTTCATTACTACTAGAGGTGTGCTGTTGCGCCACTAACAGACACATCATCCCACCGGGAAGAGAGTTTGAGTGAGGAGAGGAGAGTGTTAGGTAGTGATGAGTGGGCGAGAGGGAGAGAGATCTACCTGGAAGGACAAATAAGTGCTCATTTACTGCCGTTTGTGAGGGTGAAGTGGTACAACTTCGACAATAAAGAGACTGCTGGCGCAGCAAACAGACACGCCAAAAACTCATTGGGAGAGTTTGAGTGAGGGTGAGGAGAGAGTTTGAGTAAGGAGAGTGAGCGAGGGAGAGTTGGAATTAGAGTTAGGCTTCTCAGCGAGAGGAGACTAAGTTGATGAGAGTGAGGAGAAAGAGTTCGATTTAGGGTTCTCATTGCTGACACCTGATAGGACAAAAAAGTGCCTCTTTACTGCTGTTTTCGAGTTCAAGGGTGAAATAAAAACAATTTTATTTTGGTTTTGGTCTAAGTAGGAATCGATATAAAAAACATGGTCCCAAGCCAAATAACGCACTTCTTTAGCTTTTAAATGACAGTATTATATGGGGAAATAAAACACATTACGTCAGAAAATTTAGGGGCAAATTTATTGCGGTCTAAGTAGGAATAGTATGTTTCATGTAGCAAAAAGAACATTTCAGAGCTGATAACTGCGGGAGGAGACACTGCCCTGGCGTTGGCGTGTCTGACTAGAGACTGCTGGTGGCGCAGTGAACAGACACGCCATAATTCCCTGGGGAGAAAGAGTGGGAGAGTTTGAGTGAGGAGAAAGAGGAGTGAGAGGAGAGATGTGCGCAAGAGAAAGAGTTCCCAAGAGTTTAGTTTAGCCTTCTCATTGTTGACATCTGGTGGACAAAAAAAGACCCTTTAGCTGCCGTTTTTGAGGGTGAAATCGTCCGACTTTGACGACGTCGACGTCGACGATTGATAACTGCGGGAGGAGACACTGCCCTGGCGTGTCTGATAGCTTAAGTTGTTAGACACGCCACAGGGCACAGTGTCTCTTCCCGCAGTTATTGGTGGTCGAAGTCCGACGACTTCACCCTCCAAAACGGCAACAAACGGGTCCTTTTTTGTCCACCAGGTGTCAACAATGAGAAGCCCGCCTGACACCAACCCTCCTCTCTCTTTCCTCACTCCAACTCTCCCACTCTATCGCCCCCAGAGGATTTTTGGCGTGTCTGTTCACTGTTCACTGCGCCAGCAGTCTCTTGTAGAGATAGAGCAATAGTAGAAAGAGCTTGACTCAATGTGTATATTACCTAAAATGACACTGTCTGTCTTCTAGCTAGAATGTCACCCTTTGCAAGTAGCTGTTGGTAGAAGAGTGTTGTTTTTGAGTACCTATCTTCTAGCTAGAATGTCACCTTTTGCAAGTAGCTGTTGGTAGAAGAGTGTGTTTTTGAGTACCTAATTTCGCAGTTATAGTGATACAGAAATTTCGAACCATCAACTGGATTTGTGCAATGCTGGAAACAAATAACAAGGAGTTAACATCCTTTCATTAACGAAGATCTCAAACTCTTATTGCTACCTACTGGTATGAAACCTTATGAAAATTTGACTGAATGAGAGTAACAAGCACTAGGCGTTCTTCCAAAGAATGCCAGTATTTGTACCAACAAAAAACCAATTTCATCCATTCACAATTACTTAGTACCAGTGCCTCTCATCATAACAGGAGTAAGTGGCAAAATCCATCCTTCCTCTGCTTTCCTCCTCTTAATCTCTTCAACGAGAAGTTCCATAACTTCCACAGGCCCCTTACACTTCTTCTCATCAACACTTTTTTTCAATTCCAGCAACTTGGCTTCTTCCCATCCGCCAACTCCGCATAATTCAGAAATGTAAACGCTTCCCTTGACTAAAGGACAGTCTGCACCTAAACGGAGGGCAACAGATATCCCCTCAATCAAGGCACAGACAACCTCTTGTTCGCCTGAATCAATATCATAGACTTGGGCAGCATACTTGGATTTCAAGTGGGACAACTCCAATACACGAGACTGCACAGTACGAATTCTAGCCAGAGCTTCGGTAACAATGAAACGGATCCCATGTGATGATTCAAGTTGTTGACTATACAAAACCAAGTCGTCAAGTGGAGGAATGACAACCGCCTCAGCTGGCTTTTGTGACATGATTTTGGAAAACGAGAGGTTGCTCATGGAAATAGAGTGCATAGTATCCATTAGATTGGTAGTATCTTCTTCTTGGTTAGCTTGAGGCACTGGGAGAGAAATGGGTGTAATGAGATTGGCATTACCAACATGAAGTGTATTATCCTTGTCTGAATTCTCCAAATGTAATTCAAGAATATGAGTCTCCAGCAACATTAGTTTGATAACAAACCCATCTTTTTCTTCCTCCTTGGCAGTTTCCAAAATTTTGATACCCCCCAGCTCTTCCATCAATTCTCGCATAGCCCCATAAAATTCACTGGAACGTTGCAATTCCTCAATCTTCTCTTTCATCTCTGCCACCTCAGCATCTACACTCTCCTTGACTGAAAAGAACTCCACCTCCTCATTCTTGGCGGACTCCTTGCGCCAGTCAATGGCCTTGCGTCCAGTCTTGGTCCTCACTTCATTCACAGCATTTTGCATATCCCCTACTTCAGTCTCAGCCTGGGCAATCTGTCCCCGAACCAAACGTAATTTATGTTCCAATATTTCTCTCCTTTCTGACAATTTACTAATTGCTTCCTCCTGCTGATCGACATCTTCCTCTGAAATTTCTTCCCCCCCGTCGCTCATTTCATCGTCTTCCTCCTGAGTGGTGACACTATCACGTTCCATCTTTGTTACTATGTCATCGAGCTCTTCTCTCTTCTTCTCAAACTCTCGAAAGGCATCTACATTCTCCTTTCGTAACGTAGCCACCCTTTCCATGGTAGATCGAATGGCATTCAGTGTCTTCTCGTTCTTCTTCTGCTGTTTTTGAACTTCTTCGTCGTCGACTTTGGGTAGAGCGAACTCATTCTTCTCGGGGTCGTACTTGGACATCATTTCGACAAACATTTGAAGGGTCCGGCGGTGAATGTAGGTGTTACGTGCAGATTTATAACGTTTGAGGAGACGGGGGTTGGGGAATGCGGCATTGCTGTTGGTGGAGGGGTTGTTTTCCGCGTAGTGTTCGGGAAGTTGATAGTTCGAGAGGTTGCTCAGCGTGGAGCGGAGATTGTTTAGCTTTTCTTCGGAGGTGGCGTTCATGATTTGGCTTTTTTTGCTAATAGTGAGTTAGATATTGTTCTTAGAAGACTGATGGTGGCCGGGCGGTGCGCAATCTATCTACCTACATGCCATGGTTGTTGTTTTGACGCGATTAGTGTTGTGTGTTGTTGGATGGCGCACGCAAGAGTTAAGTGTTTGAACTTTGAACTTGAACGTGTGCGACAACTTCTAGGGTACCTCTAGAGTGAAAAAGGACAGTATCTAGTATCTACCATAAATAAGTACTTACCAGATAGAGTACTAAAATAGGGATTCTTTCCCTATTCCTTCCAAATTTTATTAAGCCTCAGCGAGAGCTTTCTTGTGGACGTTTATCATGCCTCACGAAACGGTCCCTCACCAAACAAACAAAAGATCTTCTTCCTCTTTTCTCCGCCCCTGTACCTGTACCTGTACGTGAGCTTTCCTTCCCACTTAATACAACACAACAGCAATCATGGCAACCGATCAGATCCGACAAATGGTTAATTTCATCCTCCAGGAGGCTCATGAGAAAGCTAATGAAATTCGAGTCAAGGTGGGTATGTTTGGGTCATTTTCGTTGTTTGGGTTGGTTGGGGGAGAAAGCATTTTTGTGGGTCGAGACTCGTTTTATTAATTTCAGTGATCAATGAAATGCTTGTAAAAGCCATTTCCGATACAATACCGTTACCGAGGCCCTTAAGAAATGGATCACAATGAAATGAGTAACATGAATAATTTACTCATGCTGTTTGACTCGTGAGATGTTCGTGCACGTAATCTAACCCCGTCTTTCTATCTGTCATATTTGTCTACAATATAACACGAACAGACCGAGCATGACTTCAATCTTGAAAAGCAAACACTAGTCCACGAAGCCAAACTCTCCGTCCAAGACGAATTTGCCAAAAAGGAAAAGGATCGGGAAATCCAAGATCGTATCGCCCGCTCCACCGAAATTGGTCAATGCCGTGCCAAAAAGATGACTCTGCGTGATGATCTTCTCGTATCTCTTATGAAGGAGGCTTCGAGCAAATGCAAGATGGTCGCATCGGGGCAGAATTATCCCCAGCTGCTTCAAAAGTTGATTGTGCAGGGTTTGATTAAGATTGAAGAGATGGAGGTCACAGTTTACTGCCGTTCGGAAGATGTAGCCACGGTGAAAAAGATTCTACCTGCAGCTGTTAAAGAGTATGTGGAAATTATGAAGAAGGAGAGTGGGATCAAGTTGGAGCCAAAAGTCACCGTGAATGAAGATAGGTCCGCAGATTTGGGGGAGAGTAGTAATGGGGGAGTAAAATTGACGGCTTGCGATAACAGGATCGTGTGCGACAATACCATGTCCAGTCGATTGTCACTTGTTTATGAGGAGCTGATGCCCAGTATCCGTTCTATTCTTTTCTCTGAATATTGATTTTGCTGATGCATACTGTAGGGGTTGATGGCGTTTTATAATTTTGGCTTAACAATCGACCGCGAAAAATGTTGGTGAATAATGTGAATGTGCAACCTAAGATGGCTTATGGAAATACACATCTTAATATAGAAATCATTTAGAGTAACCCATGTTTGAAAATCTACAATTGCCGTGATTAGTATCAAGTTGCTCTTGCGCTTCCTATTAACTGTGAGTCTATCCACGATCTCCCGCAAGATAGATCTGTCATGTCCTGATTCAATCTCTTCGGATGTAGAATCAGCTTCCATACTAATGAAAATCTTGGTCTCTTTCCGGCATCAGAAGAAGGGTCAACAACTGTATGTGAAATATCTTGATCCATAATCACACACCTGCCTGATTTTGGCATTATGTCCACTACTTCAAGGGTGGGCGGGTCAAGAAATTGCGTTGGTGCTCCCCACGATGGCTCCCAAACCTCATTTAGATACAATAGACAACTGATGAAGCGTGGTTTTCCTTGTGATCTATTTGGATACCTTCCATACACATCAGCCCAAGGTGAAGGTGGTACTTGCAATGGATCAGCGTCAATATGATAGTCAAAGCTATCACCATGTGTAGGCGCATTTGCAGTTAAAGGTGATATACATTCTCCGAATACAGCTTCTGGCAATCTACTTATAGTGAAGTCTGAAAACAGTTGGGACAGAGTTCCTTCGAACTCAGCAATGGCAGGGTGATAATTGAAGCAGATATCTTCTATTGCATCAGTACCCAATCCCCAGCAGCTCCCGTCAGGTTCATCATTCACGCTCTCACCAGCTATATCAGTCAAGCTACCACGCTCCCATCGAGTCGGGTTTGGTCCATCGACTTCATCCCACGCATCTGTTTCCTCCTCAGGAATGCCATTGACAACATTTAGCAATCGTTTGCGTAAACCTGTTGACACCAGATTATCAAATACAATGACAGAACTAGTATCAAAATGTTGACTAGAAACAGGCGTATCAATAGTTTCGACAAATGCTCCATCAATCTGGACGTGTTTGGAAGGTAAAAACTTTATCTCGGAATTCATTTTTACAGTTGACTCACTGATGGCATCTCTCAATCCGTAATCTGCCACCTCTTTTGCAATTACATCCTCTAAATTGTCATTTGAATGTGTATGTCGAAAAGCAAGCAGTATTGGCTGTTTTGATTCCTCGTCACTACAAAGCACATTGTCAATCTGTTCTGAAGCATACATTTTGATCTGTGAGATCAGCTCAGTATCATCGACATCTACATCATCCGGCAATCCAGACACATCAATGAGAAGCACTCTTCCTAATGCACCAGGTATCGATTCCAGGCGCAAAGGTGATGGATCAGTTTGAATATTGTTGTGTTCAAACGTAATACAGAATTCTTGGCAGACTGATGCGATAGTTTCCAAAACACTAGATAGTTCATCTTGGTCTACGCCTGCAGATCTGCTTGCGCCAAGACGTACGTCTAACTCTGATGGTGAATCATCGGTAAGTGAAAGAATATGCCGTCCTTGTCGAAACTGACGGCCGTGTCGAATAATCATTGCACGTGATGTGTCGTGAGATAATGACACAAAGGCTTCAGTTGCCGATGATGTTATCATGAGGAAGATGAGGATTGAATTGATCGCCATAATAGTAAATGATGGTCGAATGATGTCTAGCTTGGGTATCGATACGGCTTACTTATGGCTCTCTGTTTTAGGGAAAGTGTAAAGCTGTGTAAAAGTAGTTGGTTGGAGTGCTGTCGGCCTGTTGGTTTGATAGGCATGATAAATATATGATATGGTGTAGATGCAGCTGTGTTGGTGATGGGACATGGGACTGGGACCTGGGACAACAACACCAACACCTACCCGGCACTTGGCGGGAGAACTTTGCACACTCTACTTTTTTCATCTCCTTGCTTTATCTCTACTTCTCCATTTCAACCGATGATCCGACCTATCTCCATCTTACTCATCTTCTTCGTTACTTTCACGTCAGCCACTTCATTCTCCTTATCCGATCGACCTACACTCAAGTATGGCACAGCATGGAAAAAGGAGGCCACGGCTGACCTAGTATTCAAAGCGGTCATACATGGGTTTCGACGTCAGTTGTTCGTGATGTTTGATTTTTTCTTAGCCGTTTTGTGTTTGTGTGACCAATACAAATAACCTAACACTTCTTTGTTCATACTTTATCATCGCAGACATAGATACGGCATGCCAGCCGCGACATTACAACGAGGCAGGAGTTGGAGAGGGGTGGACCAAGGCAGTGCAAGCATTGAAGCTTAGTAGAGAAGATATTTGGCTACAGACAAAGTACTCTAGCCTTGACGCACAAGATCCTCAGAACACACCATATGATCGAAATTCACCGATTGAAAATCGAGTTAGGAAGTCACTTGAGGTTAGTTTAGAAAATCTAAAGACAGATTACTTGGATAGCTGGGTGATGCATGGACCAGAAAACAACTGGGATGATAATTTTAAGGTATGGGATGCCATGGAGACTGCTGTGGATGAAGGCAAGGTCAGGCAGCTGGGGATATCAAATTGGTACCGCCTGGAAGATATCCAATGGCTATATGATCATGCAAGAATTAAACCAAAGGTGAAGTACTGTACTTTTTTCTCGTGAGGCGTTATTTCCCTTACTCTCGCTGTTCACGGATGATTATCATGTTTAGGTCATTCAGAATCGTTTCTATTCTGATTCTGGACACGATGTAGAAATTAGGCGGTTCTGCAAAGAAAATGATATTGAATACCAGTCGTAAGCTTTTTAGTCAAGAGTCTGACAAGATTAGTTTTTCATATTTTTCCTTATCACATTTCTCCTTGATGGATTGTTTGTCTCAAAGATTTTGGACACTTCGCGCTAATCGTGATGCATATAATCATCAGGCAGCACTTGAACTGGCTGAAAAATACAAACTATCCCCAGAGGGTGTGAGTAAAACTGCTTGATCGATATTATTGTTCAGCTAGCCTTTTATGGCTTTGCGCTTATTGTATTTCTGCTCCATTAAACAGCTATTCTATGCATTTTGTATGGCAATTGGAATCACTCCATTGGATGGGACAACTAATGAAGAACACATGAAAGAGGATATAGATCTTCTCCGACGCATGCGAAATGGTGAGATATTGTTTGAAAATGATGAGGAGTTAGCATTGATAGGTGATGCGCTTGGAACAATCGACTGGCGTGCAGATGTAGATCTGGAGGAGGAACTGTAAAGATGCACTTGTTATTGATGATGTACTCTCTGGGTTTTCTTAACTCCAAAAGTGTTTCTATCAAAATGTATTATTTATCATCGTCTATTGAAAACAAGAACATCTCTATCGCTAGCAAGACTAAGAATTCTTAACTCCTTGAACAGCAACTTTATCAATGAATACATCGTCTTGGTTATGCGTACCCTGACATCTGAACCGAATCTTTAAGTCAAAGGGATTAGATTGCGGTGTAAATTCCACAGTTAGGTCGTCATGCCAAGTTTTTGTGGACAAGTCTGAGCCATGCCAGCACTGTGTTTCTGTCCACTCTGATCCCCCATCAGAACTGACATCGACGCAGAAGCTCTTGTCATCCTCCATACTCAATAAATAGGCATTGAATATGACCCGATATATAGAGTATGATGTATCGATGGAGTTGGATATGACATCCCCACGCTCTTGAAGGTCAATGATTCCAGTTCGTTCTTTCTTGTCAGTCAACCATTTGGCATCAGGGCCGCCACTATTGAAGAAACCAAATCCTTCCTCGAAATCATCTTCGATAATGGTTACCCAGTTGTTATTAGAACTTGAAGTGCTGACATCAGGTACTGAACCGAGTGCACCATAGTTGCTGACGTCGAGCATTGAGCCTGCTTGCTCATCAGTGATGTCATCAGATATAATATCAGATGTAGGAGACCAAGTTGGCCATGAGGTATATGTGTTGGACTCTGTGGTTGTAGGAGGTGTCACTGTGGTGGTGGTAGGAGAGAACTCCGTGCTTGTTGGAGAGTACTCTGTACTTGTCGAAGAATACTCTGTGGTAGTAGTTGAAGCCTCTGTGGATGTGTTTGGGACCTCTGTGGTGGAATTTGGCGCCTCTGTGGTTGTGTTTGGAGCCTCTGTGGTGGTAGTTGGAGCATCTGTGGTGGTAGTTGGAGCATCTGTGGTGGTAGTTGGAGCATCTGTGGTGGAATTTGGCGCCTCTGTGGTTGTGTTTGGAGCCTCTGTGGTGGTATGTCCACTGCCTCCACATAATTCAGTTGGTGGATCTGAGCTCTCGGTACACACCACTTGCTTGATCCAGTCGGTTACTCGGCTAACTCGTGCGTAGACACCCGGAAAATGTTGTGAGGCACATCTGTGTTAATGGTAAGGACATTGACAAGGTTAGACAGTATGTTGAAAATGATAGTATGGTAGTACAGACAGTAATAGCTTACCCTACACCCCAAGAAACAACACCAACTTGAATGTCATCGGATCCGTCGCCTCGTTTTCCTTCAATGACAAGTGGACCACCTGGTAGTAAAGAGAGAGTTGCTTTATCAAACCGTATACTACACAAACTAATTGCTGATCTTAGACATAACTAACCTGAGTCCCCCTGGCATGAATCTTCGCCATTGTCTCTGGCACACAACATGTTGTCTGTGATTTGCCCCTCATAGCTATCAGACCATCCGTTTATGGTACCTGAACTGGCATCACAATCACTGTTAGAAATGACATTAACCGTGACAGATTTTAGCTCATCCGCTAGTTCTTGCGTGTAATCATCGGCAGTAGTGTCACCCCAGCCCACTGTTTTATCAAGAAAAATGAGATGTGAATATGTGAGAATCAGTATAATATATTATAAAGTTGCATGTAGTACATATGTATGAAAGAAGAATCAAGTACTCACTGACAGTGACTTCGCTTTGAGGAGATGGCTTACTGGCGTCCATATTTAGTTTGATCAAAGGTACATTTTGAGTGGTGCTCGAATCAAGAAGGATTATCATCCAGTCACCATCAGTATTCTTGCTGTTGTACTGTGGATAAGGAATCTCCCTCCTCATCGAGATGGATTCTCCGCTTTTGGAGTTTAGATTATGGCGACCGATGACAACTTTGTAAGACCCTCCCTGGCAATGTGCTGCTGTCAGTACCATGTCTTTCGCGATTAGCGATCCACCTGAAACGAGGGGTAAATTCAAGTCAATTGGTGAGGTGGGCGTTCGTCTCCAACCAGCTATTTCATTCGCCATGAAGCAACTTACCACAGAAGTGACCAATGTTGTCTTGCATAGACACGGCATAGGGGAAGCGATTCCTGTCGGTCTGCAAATACACAAAATTAATGCAACGAAAATTTTGAGGGATCAGTGATGCGGGGAAATAATTTGGGCAAAGCATAAGACTTACTGTGCCCCCGCCAATAATCCTCGTCCCCATGAGACCAGGCGAGAATCTTGGCACGTCCTCATCTTCATCTTCTGCATTAAACGGAGTGCTTGTAGAATCCTGATCTGAAATTCGATTCTTGTGCACAGATGAATGTCGCACTTCGAGCGGTGACAGATTCCTCGATCCTCGGATGGAGGCTGCGTCTGCAGACGTAGTGATCAATATTGAGCAGACAACGATAGTAGCAAGTACAGACAGATTCATAATGAATAAATTTGATAGAAGACAAGTGGTCGAGAGGCGAACTGTTACTGTTGACGGCCACTTGAGATTATGAGACGAGATGCTTTGTTGAATGAGGCAGAGGTACGGCCTTCTGGAATTTGAATCTCCCAAAATGGTGGTGTGGGATGTGGGATATGTGTGTGTTCGGTTCGGAGTTGTCACATTGTGATTGAGTTTGTGACTTTCTTGACTTCGAATCCCGAGTCTGCTTGAGAAGGGTGCGTTCCCTCCTGTGCCGACTGTGTGCTGATTTGCGTGGGCAATTAAGCTTCTCATTACTTCTTGGCCAGACTTGGGCCTGATGATAGATCATGGATGTAGCAAAATGAACAAGAGATACCTAATCTCTAGGCTAGGAGCTAGGAGGAATAAAATTTTGCATTAGGGCTGATTGGCAACTAGAGGCTGCTGGCGCAGCGAACAGACACACCAACTACTTACTACTTGTTTGGGTTACATGAAATGGAAAGAAATTTTAAGTACGAAAATATCAAGTTTACCAATTCTTTTTTAATAAATTCTTATCTGCACTATGTCTTTAGCCTTCCCGAATCCAATCCTTCCCATAACCAAGTGTTATACAAATCCAGCTGCCTTTGCAGCCCGATCGGCATTCCA
>JALLPH010001139.1:0-11979 GCA_036939855.1 Cyclotella choctawhatcheeana
GTCATTTCTTTCAACTTCGGGGTAAAAAATTCAAGCGTACTGAAATTTGTAGTAATATCTCTAATATATTGATGTCACGTAATCTACCAGCCATGATGAATCATCTATATAGATCAGCACCGTTTACCATCACAACGATTCTGCTCACGGGCAGCGTCCAACCATTTGCAGCTCCCATAACCACTCGTCGAGCATTTGCAACGAAAGGAATCGAGACGAAAAATTTCGCCACACCTCCCTTCGCTACACCTCCCTCTCTGGCATCCACTGAAAACGCCACGGATGCAGATGCATCACTTCTATCCAGCACATCCAAACCATCATCCGTCGCAACACAAACCAAAATTATTGCACATGATCACGAATTCATCAAACCCGACCCCGACAAACGATCCTACCGCGCCATAACCCTTCCCAATCAACTAACCGCCCTCCTAGTGTCCGACCCCACCACTGATACAGAAGCTGCCTCTGTCCACGTGCGCGCTGGCCACTTTGACGATCCGCCCCACCGTGCCGGATTGGCGCACTTTCACGAACACATGCTTTTTCTGGGGACGGAGAAGTACCCCAAGGAGGAAGAATATGAAGAGTTCTTAGGGAGTAATGGGGGTATGTCGAATGCATATACAGATATGGAGGATACTAATTATTATTTCAATGTAGCACCATTAGATCATGGTGATAAAGTCGAAGAGGGGGGTGTCAGTTCGGCGTTGTCGGGGGCTTTAGACAGATTTGCACAATTTTTCATTTCTCCCTTGTTTGACGAATCAATGTTGGAAAGAGAGTTACGGGCTGTGGATAGCGAGTATTTAAACGGACGGACTTCAGATAACTGGAGAAATTTTCAGATGTTGAAGCAGGGTTCGAATAAGGACCATCCATTCTCCAAGTTTGGATGTGGAAATTACAATACATTGACCGATGGTGGAGTTTTGAAGGCAAAGAGTGAAGATAAGGTCGAATCAATAGCTACAACTGATTTTGGTGGGGGTACGTCACCACGTCAAGATTTAATCTCCTTTTGGACAGAGAAATATCACGCTGGCAATCTACGTCTATGTGTATTTGGACGAGCGAGCTTGGATGACTTGCAAAAAACCGTAGAGAGTGCATTTTCACCGGTTAGACCGTCTCCTCCGGGTTTCATTGCCAATAGTATCATTGATCAAGTGAAGGCAGGGTTGCTCAAGACAGCCGACGATATGGAATCTCATCATTTTCGTGATGAAAAGGGAAACTTTGTATTCCAGACAGAGCACATGACATATGCACCTAATATTGCATTTGGGCCTAATGAACTCGGAATAATCAGAGAGGTTGTTCCACTGATTGAATCTAGAACACTGAAAATCTTTTCGGCAGTGCCCCCATTAGATGATCCAGTATTGAGAGAGAGCAGACCCTTCCGAGTTTTAAGCCATTTGGTTGGACACGAAAGCCCAGGCTCTTTACACCATCTCTTAATGGAAGAGGGGTGGATCAATTCTCTTTCCTCGGGAACTGGCATTTCAAGCTCCGATTTTTGTTTAATCAACATAGCAATTACGTTGACTCCCAAAGGAATGAGGGAACGCGATCAAGTCCTTTCAAAAACCTGGCAGTGGCTTGCTCTGATTAAAAGCGCAGTTATGAATGATGAGCATGGTCTTATTGAACAATATCACAACGAACTCAAAACGATCTCGGATATTAGCTTCAAGTTTCGAGAAATGGGTGACCCAACAGATTTTTGTTCAGCTGCAGCAGAAAAACTGTTTGAATATGAGCCATCCAAGCTACTGTTGGGTGGTGGAGAGACTGGAGATTATGATGCAGAAGTTGCTAGGGCGTTTTTACAACGCATTACTCCACAAAACTCCCTAGTTGTGGTCACTGGTCCAGAACTAGCAGATGAAAATTTTGCTGAAGACTGCAAAGCCAGTGCACAAGGCAGCAGTTGGGAAATTGAGGAGAGATATGGGGGTAAATACCGTCAAAGTAGGATATCGGATGAGTTAGCTGAGGAATGGAACCACCCGATGCACCTAGACTCTCGGTTGAGCCTTCCTGCACTTAACCAGTTCATTCCTGATGATTTATCACTGCGTTGTGAAGATCCAGAAGCAATGGCATCGTTCGACCCAAACATTGATTACAGGAAACAGCCTCCTAAACTCATGGTTGATACACCAAAGTTACGAATGTGGCATAAACTGGATAGAACTTTTCGAGTTCCGAAAGCGTCAATCCGCTTAAGTCTTACTTCTCCGAGTGTATACAGAACACCTCGGACCATGACCCTTAACCGAATATTTCAGGCGGTGCTGAGGGAAGACTTGAATTCCTTCGTATACGATGCATCCATAGCTGGATGCAACTATGGAATCTCTTGTGTTCCAGGCTCTTTTCGACTTTCAGTAAGTGGCTATTCCGAAAAGCTTCCTCATCTCTTAGATGTTGTCACAGCCCGTATCGAGAGTTTGATATTAGAGATGAAAGAAGGCGGAGATGCACATCCTGCACTAGCACGGCAGTTTTCAAAGGCACAGGAAAATCTCTTAAGGCGCACGAAGAACTATGTATACGACAGTCCCTATGAAACAGGTTCTTACAACCTCAAAATGGTAAGTAGTGATTAAAACAGGAATGATCCATGATCCATTTCCAATTCAGCATTAATTTTTTCCCCCTTCCATTAGCTCCTCGAAACACCTGTCTGGCATGTTACGGATTATATTAAAGAGATGGAAGGTCCTGATGCAGATGCAGAACCGTTAACACTCGAAGAATGTGCAGCGGTAGCTGAGGCATGTCTATTTGGAAGGTCCAAAGCTAATGCTCTTAGCATTGGAAATATCAATGAGAATGAATCTAGACAAGTTGCTGAAGTGATCGAGCGCCATTTCCTAAAAAGGAGACCACTACTCGAAGATGAAACACCACGCTTTAGATCTCTTATCTTGCCAACAAAGCAGGAAGCTGATCGAATCTTTGGTTTAGAGGTGAATGCGAAAGTGCCACTCATTTACGAAGCTGTTGCTCATAGTGAAAGTGAAGAGAATAATTCCGTGGAAATTATGCTACAAACCGCCTCTAATTTGGAGCTTGGCTATGAGGGGCTTGCTATCCAGGAATTGATTTCCTCCATAGCTTATAACAGTGCATTTAATCAGCTGAGAACAAAAGAACAATTGGGCTATATTGTTAGTGCATTTTGTAAACAGCTTCCAGGTGGGGGTAACGCCTTCTGTGTTGTTGTTCAAAGCAGTTCAACCCTTCCTCCTGCAATTGAAGAAAGCTGTTTCGCTTGGGTCGAGCAATTTCGTCGTGAACTAGAGGAAATGACTGAGGAACGATTACTTATGGAAACCAATGCAGTTAGGGCGTCTTTACTTGAAAAGGATATCAAACTTTCAGAGGAAATTAGTGGTGTATGGAACGAAATTCTCTCAACAATACCTCATAGTCATCACTTCAAGGACCCAGTTTTTGATAGGCTTGAGCGGTTTGCTAGGATATTGACAATAAATGAAAGTGGTGATGAAGCCGACTCTAGTTCTATAGGAACCACAGCAGAACTGAAACAAAAAATATTGAATTTTTATGACAGGTATTTCATGCCTTCGTCACCAGACCGTCGTGCTGTGTCATCAAGAGTATATAATCATAAATCCAAAGATGCATTCGAAAAGAATCTTGGAAAGGCCGGGTATTTATCAAGCTATGATGATGCGAGAAGAATAAAACAACAGGTAAGTTTACTGCTGACTTCCTGCAACAATGTCAATGCATCTGAATTCAATTCTCAATCTCACATATTTTCCGTCACTATTAGCTATCAACTTTCCCTACAGCTCCATATTGGCAGTAGTTTTGATTTAATATGAATATTTTAATGATATAAATCATAATCGTCGAAAGCTTGTATCTATGCTGTCTATAACAACTTATTTGGGGTGAACGAAGTGATCGAAGTCCGTCGAAGTCCGAGTGTTTTACTTGTGATGGCATGGGTGGATTCAATAAATATTGAAGAGGGTACCATACACTACTTTTCTTGAATGAAATGCGGTGAAATCCTATGAAGTTATTCTCTGCTTACTTCCATTGTACTTTCACTTTCCTCTGTTGCATGTGAAACGAGAAGTTCAGTGATGTTGCCGAACAATGAAGGACCATCTTCGTTAACATCCTCGGGATCCATTTCCAAGACAGAAAAATCCTCATCCTCCAGAGTGTCTTCGCTGTTAGAATCCAATCCTGCTTGAGATAATGACATAACCATCTCGTCAAATTCTTCACTTGAAGCAACAGCAACCTCAGCTATGTTTTCCGATGAGAAAGATGATGATTCGTCTATTTCATCAAATTCGGATGGTGCATCTGCGCCCGGCGCGGCCTTCATTATGGCCTCCGTTTCTTTGCGCTCATCCTCAACCATTTGAATCATGTTCTCTGTCTCCAATGCGAATTGTTCATAGGTCATGGGCTTATCTTCTTGATCTTCTAAAGTTTCCTCTTCATACTCTTCATCTGCTAGCATCATACTCAGTCTAATCTCCTTACCATCTTCTGATACAGTGTCCCACCATTCAAGACCCGCAAATGGATCTGACTCCGAGCTAGAATCCCCATCAATTGGAATAACAGCAGCTTTATCATTCCAAAGTTGTCGAATGCCTTCAAAGGGAGGCGCAATTATATAATCTTCTTGATCCGGAACCTTTGATTCTATTGGCTCACCCCATAATGTATAGATATTTGCGAAGTCCATATCTTCATTAATTGTCCTAGATTCTTCATCATCTCTCAGCATAGTCTTCCCTAGTACATCTGGGGGGGCTCCCCAGAGTTGACTTATTGCATCTAGCCGAGTTTGGTCATACGCCGGGTTTTTCTCTCCTTCTGAAATCATCTTGCTTGTTGATTCACTTACTGTCCGCCTCATTTTTGGATCATACTCAGCCTGGCGTCCTGGAGAAGAATATAGTATCTCCTTTGTCTCTGCAATTTCATTTTCAGTTCGTTCAATCAGATCTGTGGCTCTTTTGGCAAATTCCTCATAGCCCATTGTCTTGTTTTGCGAATCATCCTCATTCAAAAAATTCCAATCTTCGTCGGCTAACATTTGTGATAACCTCAGTTCCTTGCCATCCGGGCCTATCTCCTTCCACCACTCAATTCCAAATGGGTCTATTTGTTCATCTTCATCTTCAACGTCGTTAAAGATTTCATTCTTTGTTGATATCGTGGTGGTGTCATCTTTGGACAAAGATTGCAGGTAATTGTCAACTCTATTTTCTACATAATTTGGAGTCCTGCCACCCATCTTAGTCCTTACGATTGTGGGAGTAGCCTCGCGAGATGCAGTGGTTTCACTTGTGTTAGTGTCCTGTGTTGGTTGGACAGTGAGCTCAGTTTTCGTGCTGTTCATGACAATATTTTCGTTTGATGTCACCAGAGTCCCGTCATCAAGGGTCAAGATCTTCAGAATATCATTCGCTTGACTAGTATTGGACTGGTCCATATCTAGAGAGCCACTTAAGGTGTAGTTGATAGTATTAGAAGGTAAGAAAGATGATGTTGATACCACTTCGCCTCCAGACACCAATTGTAATGTTTTGTTCATCACGTTGTCTGACATTGCTTTCTCTGCCCTCTGGCTCAATATGACTGTGCCATCATTTGAATGTTCGACAAATGATATAGTGCCATTCTGCACACTTGCAAAGTTCTCCTTCAGCCAATCCTCCGCGCGTTTCCTTTCAAGTTTCTCTTCGTTCAACCGCTTTTCCAAGGCCCGCCTTTCTCTTTCTGCCTGTTCTGCTTCTTCTCGGGCCTTCATTTCCGCTACCTCCTCCACGGAGTAGCCTCTCACAGGTAACATTGAGTCATACATTTCACCTGCATTCAGTAGTTGCTTGCTCCAAGGCTGTTGTTGAAAGCTGTTCATCCAGCGCACTGATCCAGCGTTGGTTTCAGCTATCAACGTATCAATCACCAATGGATCTTCTCCTTTCCCGTAATTTTCATTGTCTTAAGGATAGTATACAGTTGTTAATCATGTTGGGTGCCAGTTAAAAAAATAAAATTGCATAAGGAATATCACCCATATGAATATAAAATAATATTACCATTGCAAATTCTCACCGTATGGGTCAAGAAACTGCTTGGCAAGATCAACTGAAGGTATATATCAATAAAGAAATTATATGCGTTTGATGAAGAATTGTATGACTTCTACTCACATAAGCCTTGATAAAACATGGTTAGTAATCCAGTCCCGACGACACCTATATACCAAGCCATTCCAGTCGACAATGCCTTTTGAACAAATTATTTAGTGTATTTGTATGGCTACCTTCATCAAGCATTCGTAATACATCAGCCTCACCATAAATGGATACATCCACAGCACAACGTCTAGCAGCACCTGAACTATGTGAGCATATGCCAATGGCATACGGCCCTGAAGTTCGTCGCCAATTGCACCATATTGCGCTCTAATCACATGACATTTCTCCCTTTTGACCAACGCATGACGAACAACAAATGGTCAAATAAAAGAAAACAATTGAAAAGATGAATGCAGTTGATGCACTTGTTTGCACTTACATGAACTGTTCCTCAAATCCATACCCGCCTTCAAAAATACCGGTTTGTCTCCCCTCTAAAAATATTCGAATAAGCCACACTAATACTGCAATTTTATGAGTTTGTCTACTAATCACAATGCAATAGGGAATGATTGGATTCATAGGAAACTCACCTGCATTATGCCTCTGTGTAGCGGGTATTTCTGCATCGGTTAAAATCTCACGTTCTTTTTGAGTAAGGATGCCACGCTCCACAAGCCTCCTCATCCCTCTTGGGGTAAGTATCGGTCGATGTGATCTTGTAAATGAAGCGTACGTTAATAAATTGAACACCCTCACATATCTCGAAACTAGCTCCAATGCTTGTTTACTTTGAGGGGTATATGTGGAGGGTATATCTGGACTGCTTGGCAAATTTCTTGTAGCATGAGCTGCCAAGGTCATACCCAAGTCATTCAGTCTCCCCTGCAACCTCCGACTGTAATCATAGCACTTCCTCCAAAGCCCATAACTTTGATTCAAAAAGAATGTCAATGTAAAAGTCGTAACACTCAACAATTGTCCCCATAGAATGGAGAATCCCTGCAACAAGTCTTTCAAATTTGGATACAACTTATACAAGAACACTACAAAGGTAGCCAATGCCATATTTAACAATCCACTCTTCCAAGTTTCACTAAATACTGTTCCACGCCACTGTCTCCACAGTTGCCATCGGCTCGGGTTGAATTGCATCATGATTGGTTCTCTGCTGGAGGTACGCACTGATTCGTCAATGAGTATATCTAGGAGTTTCTCAGTAGAAACTTGCTCAATGATTGACTCGGGAGTGGAGAGGACCATACCTAATGCCGTCGAGGAGGATGCAAAGGATTGCACTTTAGATATTCGTCGTATTCTATTTATAGAAGACGTGCTTGACGTGTGATGTTGACGGATGAATATATTAGGTTGTCGCGTAGATATAATTTGTTTGCGTGTGCCTGTGACAGTATCATCGTTATCATGAGTTCTCGATATCTTAAGTTGGGCATTAGATTTTTTTAATCCATGCACTACTGCTTTGCTGAGCCTATTCAAAGTAGGTGTAATTTTTGTGCCGACGACATTATTTGTATGAACGACTTGGTGATCAAGGTTTGCAGATTGAACTTCTCTTGCACGGTTTCGTCTCCGAAACAGCCATGTCAGGAACCCTAGTGACTTTGATGGGACATCTGATGATTCATATGTCGACGATACGAAGTCTTGTGTAATGCCATTCGAATATGCACCTCTCACTCTTTGATGGCCGTTAAACTTGACATAACGCCTGTGCGCATGATTATGTAGTGTCGGAAAAGCATCGCATCTTCGATACAATAATGATATCATGAGCATGTAAGCTACCAACTTGCTCATGTACTTTGATAGATGTTTTCTTCTCTTGGCTGACTCCAGTGATGATTTGGTTGTCAGCGGTGGCATATGCCAAATTTCAGTTTTATTAGTTGGAGTTGGCATACCTCGTCGTCTGCGATGATCTGCCAGCTACCAATTCATTGACTGCTGAAGACACGCGTTCGATGGACAAAAGCAGTGGTTATTATGGTAGCGGTTGGCTGAAGACAGCGACCAGGCGACTATCGAGGACGACAAGGAGCAAGGAGGGAGGTTAATAGAGTTTGTGGAGGAGGTGTGGTGGTGAATTGGATGTTATGTTTAGGGGGCGAATATTATTTGCTTACAGTAATAAATGAAAATATTTAGTTTCTGTTCTTTTTTTTTCACTCTAAAAACTGAGAACTTACCTCCTACTGCATAGAACCATGGCCGACGTCAAAACATCTGCTACCCCAAAGGATCCCACCGCCACCGCACCCAAGGCATCCACTCCACCTCCCGAATCAACTACTACCCGCGATGTCCCACCCCAAGAAGGTGAAGAGGACATGCTTTTAGTTTCTGAATTTCCGCCTCCTCCCCCGTACTATGCACTAGCATCACGCAACATTCCCATAAACAAACGATTAGTCCCACCAGATATTCCGTTACGAGCGTTTCGAGTGGCTGCCAAAAAGGTTTTACGAGAAAGGAAGAGAGCTCGAGAGGAGAGTGAGCAGATTCGATTAGCGGCGTGTGCTGGTGATGATGCTGCTGGCGCAAGTGGTATTACTGACGGGAAGACAGAGAATGAGGTCAAGACAGAAAAACTTGATACCGATGATGATTCCATAGACCCCGACGATCCAAATGAAAAAGTCGTGGCGGTCTTTGGTGAAATTGTGGAAGATCCCACCTTGACAGTGGAACTAGAGTGTGATGATCCTTCGTTGATTCAAGAGAATGTTAAGAGGTTGAATCAAGAGGTATTGAAAGGATTTCTAAAGTTGGTTAGAGTATTGGTGAATGATCCAAGTGAGAATAAGTGAGTTATGCGTTAGTGCTTTGATGTTTGTTTGAGCTTGATGTCTTACCATGCAAGTATGACGATGTACTACAATATGATGATATGCATTCCCAAATTGTCGAACATCTTTCCCTGGTCAACTTTCACAAAAGGAAAGTTCGAGATGAACTATCACACAACCTCTTTCTAATGATACAAGAATGTAATAAATTTCGAGAACATCAAGCGCGTGAAATACTCATTGCAACACTGGAACAGCAGCTGAAACAAAGAGAGGAGGGGCTGGATCTGTTGAAAAGGGAGATTCGAGAGGCTGAGGATTCATTGGATGCTTTAAAGCAGTTTGTCAATGAAAGTTAAATGTGGAACAAAAAGAAATATACCTCCCGAACTCATTTATTCAGTTGAAACTCAGGGTTTTTGCTTAGATTCTTAGTATGGCACGTTGATTTGCAAGGGTTTCAGAAAGTCAAGCAGATATGCATGCCTGAGATAAAGGTAATAATCTTGCTAGAACTGAAAATTATTGATGTTGTGATGAGTTTAGTTCTGGTAATAAATGTCGTGAACTCACAAATTGATTGCCGCAAGAAATGAAACTAACACACATTAAACTAGATGTATCCACTAAAAATTGCATCGAAAGCAGAGCTTAACCCTCATTGCTCCACAAATGAATGAAACTGACAAATAATGTGTCAATATCTCAATTAATTTGGTCAAGCATGATCACATATCTGCCTTTTTCAATAATCAATAAGTCTATCTACAGTTTGAACTGGGATTGTGAAAGGGATATATTTTTCATTTTTGGGCAATTCCTCAAGGTAATACTTTTCATCTGCCTAGTAAATCAACCTTAAAGTAAAGCCAGTCATGCCACCAATGAAAACTCTCAAAAGGTGTGAAGGTTTGTGCAAATATAGGATGAAGTAGCTGGAGGGTTGGATTGGTTGTTACAAATGAAGTCATTGATTTGGTTGTTATCATGATTGTTAACATGGAGCCAAGTATACGGGTGGCACATTACTTATAAATTGAAATTTTACTAGTTAATTCGAAATAACTAGTAGCTAGCTACTGAAATGATTCGATTGGTTCCTGTGATCACAAAGTGACACCAAAACTTGCTCTAGACAGCATTTTTTGCATAGATTTCAGATTTGCTGGTCTTGCCACTTGGTTTCAAGAACTCATGTAGCTACTATTTACAATTTAAATGATAGAATTGCTACTTTAGTCAAGATCTTTCGATGATTCGTTTGAGTTTTAAATGAAGTGTTATCGCTACTATAATGCAGTAATACTTGCCTCATCTTCATCATCTATGATGAGGCCTTTCTTTTGCTTGTAAATTTGCCATTGCTTTGGCATCAATTGCTTCAATTCATCAGGCAGTGGTTTGATGTTCTTTATGCTATCTATTTTGACGGTCTTATCCTCCTCTGTCAACAGTCTTGCCTGCTCGTGCTTCTTAACTACACTCTTCAGCTCAGTCATTGACAGAACGATAAAGCCTTAGTCGTGTATTTCTTCTTCTCTTTTTTGCTCATCTGGTTGACTGGTTTTGTTGGGTTAACAGGTACAAATACGTATTCAATGCTTGTTCAGGGTAAAAAGATACTTTTTTAATTCTGCTGATTTAGCATAATTTCATCTAGGATTGATACAGTTTCTAGTTTCTACAGGGATTTGAAGAAAAAATTCTTGGATGATGATTCATATATGCCGAAAGCCAAAACGACAGTCACACTCATTGCCGTGCAAACGCAATTCTGCCTTTGCCAAATTTCAAAAGTACTGTGACATACACAGATTTTTCATACCTCTTACTATGAAGGTTATGATGCCCTTGTTTGTAAGGAAGATTCACAATAAAGTTAATATTTGTGGAAGCAACAAATCATCACAACTAGAAGTCAAAATGCTTTACTACAAATGCTAGAGCACCTGATTTAAATTTTCCTTCAGACTTCAGACATTTCTGTTTACCCCCTGTAAGAATATTCAAATGAATAATGTATCAGACATTGACCATTCCAATGTCTCATCAATAGTATGATATTGATAATTGGTTGGACATGGTTGAAATTGGAATTCATCATCCACAACCATCACCAAACATCAACTTTTAAGTCAGTGGTGACAGTTTTGATCCAAGGTCCCTACTTGTCACACCAGCAAGACGGAGACAGAGTATGTTTGGATTAATGCGAGAAATTCACATCAGCTCAACCCTTCCAAAGTCTTATTATTAGCATGATGAATTGTTGGATAAGCTTGAGAATGAAGTTTGTTCAATTTTTAAGTCAAAAGTGATTAAAACTAGGATTTGCCAATCCCACTTGTAATACCAGATTGATTGTGTTTGGACAGATTCAGGCAGTCCACAACAGCTTAAGCCTTGAGCCTTCCAATGACCCATCTAGCCATACATAGAAATTGAAATAGGAAAATATGTAAGGTATGTTACATCATCTCAAATGTAAGCAACATAAAAATTCACTAGGGATATAATTAGTGATGCAAGCAACAAGACTGGTGAACCAGATAATGATTATAGTATTAGGGCAAAGGATAAAGAGTCAAAAACAAATATAAGGACGTTGAATTACACAAACTAAAAATGATTACCATGAAAAGCAATATGAACTATTCAAGGACTTTCACTTTCACTATCAATATTAACCAATAGTTAATAATTCCTCAAAGATCTGACAACATAAATGTTGGTCAAGTATAAGTATAAGGATCTACTGCGCAATTTTGGGTTTTCGACTAGTTATGGTCATGGAACAACATGCTACTGCAGCTAAACTCTGCAACAAAAGATTTGTTGCAGTTTTCCAAAAATATACATAGGACCTCTTTACTCACCTCTCACCTTGATTACGATCGCCTCAATCCTTAATCGGCCTGTCTGTTAGCCCTGTATCACAGAATCACAGTGGATACTTCATTAGCAAGACACAACCTAGCATCCATATCGGCACAAGACACAAGAAACAC
>JALLPH010001140.1:0-12018 GCA_036939855.1 Cyclotella choctawhatcheeana
GTCGAAGTCAAAGTCAAAGGGACGACTTCACCCTCAAAAACGGCAGCAAACGGGTTCTTTTTTGTCCTACAGGTGTCAACAATGAGAAGCCTACTAACTCAAACTATGGTATCTACCATACCTACTCTCTATCTATCTATCTCACTCTCCCCAGAGGATTTTTGATTTTTTTTTTGGCGTGTCTGTTCGCTGCGCCAGCAGCCTCTAGTGATATCTAGTATCGCCCCTTTACACGGCGGCTTGACTTTCGGTGGACAGCCAAGCGTACCGAAGGAATCTCTCCGCGTAGCTGGCCAGAGACTCCCATTACCGCCGTGTAAAGGGGTGTACTGGATACCCCCTGAAACGCGTTTGTCGAGGATTGCGTCGAGTCTGTTGTGTGGCTGTACCGGATGTTGGATGTTGGGATGAGTTAGCAATGGGGCCCCGGGCACCGGGCAGTGCGGTTCATTCCACGTGGAATAAGGTGGAATGAATACACGTAGGAACTAGTAACTAGTTTAGACAGCTCTCTAGATAGACTAGCTTGGGCGGATATTTTGCGCCCGCCATAAGCAAAGGGCTACCACCTACCACTCTGCGCCCTGGGCGGGGACATCACAGCCAAACACGAAACAATGACGAGGAGCTGGGTTGGCCGCTCCAAACTCCAATTGATATTGCTCATACTCTTAGTTACATCAAAGTGACTTGATTTCATCATTAGAGAGCTGCGCTGCCTGCGGCAAGGCTGATGCTAGTCCCAAACACTCAAAGCTTGTAAGCTGGTCAAGTACTGTGGGGGTAGTTGCGGGGTTGAATGCCAGGTGACTCATTGATTGAAGCACAAGCATAGAGAAGAATGTCCCATCTTTTATGTCGAAACTTGATACATGGCATGCTGCGGCAAAACTATTTGTTTAGGTTGCATGTATTGCTTACCCCAAGAAAACTGTCCCTTCTGCAACATCATTTCACCTCAGAATGACGAAAAATGCAGCAGGTGGGTACTCGAAAGAATAAACAAATACAGTCCCCACAGGTGGCCAGGCCCCGTCACTCTCCCACTCTTCTCTTGCTCCAAAGAAAGGTGGCATTGCCATATCACTCAAGAAACACAAATAAGTATTATTTTCAACATATAATAGTAGACACCTTACTTTGATAGGCATCAAGAATGCAACCCATTTCATCGTTGAATGGACTTTTCACTAAATGCGCGATCTTTCTTTGAAGCCAAATAAGCAACTAAAACGCCTACAAAACATAAATCAAACAAACCCGAGTATTTGAATGTACCAATCGTTCCTATTTTTGACTGCATTTTCCCACCAATAATTGCTCCAATTGACTGTCCCAAGCCACCATACATTGCATTCAGTAACATGAGCATTGTTGCCGACATTCCCGGAGGAGATATTCTATGAGCATAGGTACTGCCTGATGACCAGAAAAGGGCAAAGGTTATACCTCGTAATGCCTCTGCTGGCAAGGCTTGGTACGGATGATGAATGTAGGCATAATTAAAGAATCGTACAACATACGCCAACAGACTCAATACCAACACCACATCTACACCGAAGAATTCTGTTAATGGTCCCGAGAACCAAAACATGGGAGCACCAGCTAGACTTGATACTAAACGCAGCATGCCCATTTGGTTACCGGTACCGCCTACTTCTCTGACACGGACATACGCAAAGTTTTCAATGCAACCAGAAGAGGTTCCAATGACAAACACCAAGAAGAAGAAGATTAATGCATCTGAATTGTGTGAGAGTAGGCGAAGTCCCTGACCAATATCCGTCTTCTTAATTTCCTCTCCTGGCAAATTCTTTTTTGTGTTCTTCTTCTTCACAACTTCCATGACTTTTTTCTCACGAAATGCCCGTATTGCAAAGATTGTGGGTATAGACAAAAGACCATGTATACAAAATGCCCATGAATATCCTTTCAGATACGGAAAGGAGCCCGAAGGTGAACCAATCTTCCATACTGTCTTGCCTAATAAATCACGAGTCATGTCAAATAAAGCCATACGGGCTTTGTCTGTTGATACTGCGGCTGTTTCGGCACAGGCATCTGTTTCACAAGCCACTTCAATCCCAGTTTCAATCCCATGAATTACCTTTTCGATAGTCGGATGCTTTGCTTCCAGTGATGTTGTTGCCGATTTTGCAAATGCAAACGCTGGCGAGGGATTGGGTTTCACGTCCGCAGTGTCTGGAGGGAACATACTCAGCAATGACCCAACTAACGAACTACCCACACCAAATCCAATCTGACCCCATAATCTCAATTGACCAAATCGATGCCGATCCTCCTCATTCGTTAACTTCTGCATAACCACTGTATCAATCAATGACTTCACGGGAGCATTCAACAATGCCGTAATAAACACGGCAACAATCAAAAATTTAAGATTCACAACTCCCCATCCCACCATTAATTGAAATAGTAAACTCGACACGAATGTAAATTGTAACAATGATACGTGATTCCCGTGCCGATCGGACAGTATACCCCAAATGGGTGCTACCAAGAAGGTGGTTAGGGGTTTCACGGCGCCGAGTGTACCGATGGATGATCCGGAGTGGCCGAGACTTTGATAGTAGATGGGTAGGTATGGCATTAGGGCTCCGAGACTGGCGTAGTATGTTAAGTAGAGGATACGCATGGATTGAAGTACGTGACGGGATGCTCCTGTGGATGAAGGTGATGATGTTTGCTTTGCATTGTTGTTGAATCCGCCACCACGTGATATGTCATTGATTGGTTTCAATGGATTGCGTATCAGTGAAGAAGTTTGCTTTTCATTCTGTCTGTGATGGTGTCGCGAATCTGAGGGGATGGTGGATTTGTGTATGGCATGTCGATGATGATGTTTGGACGCATCAATTGCCTGACATGGCGAGCATTGATTAAGGCAGACTAAGACCACGCCTAGCAAATGAATTATTGATCGATAAGGTTTTCTTGCTTTCTTCATGCTAATAGTTGCTGCTGCTGTTGCGGTGAATGAATGATGGTCATGATCTATTGGCTGGGTGATGAATGAAGAATGAATCTGGTGGCCAACAATGCGGTTCAACCTGGTTCAACCTTGTTGATGGCTTCATGTCTAAAAGATACACAAGAGACTTTTATTATAGCGTTCTTTTTGAGGCGGGTTAAATGCGATATACGCTAGAAACTGATCATATGTCCCCTAAAATTCTTTGCGATGCCTTCTCCTCGACCTGAGAGAGCGTTCACTCTTCATCTCTTGCGATCGTTTTGTTACGTCGATATCAATACTTCTTTGTTACGATGTATTCCGATAATGCCTCGCAGTTGCTGGCGCAAATGCATAAAGAAATCTTGGACTCATTACGAGACGAGTTGCGAGCCGAGTTTCAATCTCGCTTCGACGATCTGGAATCTGAATTCCAATTTCGCATTGACGATTTGGAGACTGAGTGCGATATGCTCAAACAGAAGCAGTTGGAGGATGATGCTAAAATATCTCAGCTGGAGAAGAAAGTCAATTCCTTGCAGAGAAAGGCAAAATATTTGGAGGTTTTCATTGAAAATCAACAATGGGAGTACTCTGCACCTATTCCAACTATTGCTGAACTTATTTCACTTGGATACAATGAAAACGATGCAGATTACATTGTTAGTGACATCTTTACAATGAAGGGTGTAACAAGGAACATCAGAATGGGTAATTTTTTGGAACATATACATCCTAACCTTGGTGCTACAACAATAGAGAATTTCTACCAAGGCTATCTTCCTCACTACAGAGAGTTTGCAGATGCTTTAATTGAGTATCGACATGCCATTGAATACATGGAAAGCGACGACGCTTTTTTGGGGGATGAGTCTCCAGTCTTGCCATCATTTTGTGTCTCTTTGGGTAACACACCATTGCCAAGAGAAGTTCTGGTTTTATTGCAAGAAATAATGCAATACACCCATTTCCATCATTTGATCTTTAATCGAAATAATCTGCATGGAGTTGGGTATGTTGATTTTATTGCAAATTGTGTGTGGCCAAATACTAGACTGAAAGTCCTAGATTTGAACGAGATCAATTTTGAGCATACAAGGGAAATTGATGTATTGTGTGATGCGATAAACTGCAAAAATTCATTGGAGGTATTAAAATTGGTTGATTGTAATAGCGACGAGGGGAATCTTCGTTATATATTCTACAGGTTGAAAAGCAGAACGCTACGAAGGATCCAACTCCATGGTGGTAACCTGTCCAATTTGAGGCCTACTGACATGTCGGTATTTCTGTCGTCAAATCCAGCGTTGAGACTCCTGAAGCTTGGGAGCATTCCATTCAATAGGGAAGACATTACTTATTTCGCAGATGCTCTAAGAAACAACACCACCCTACGCAAACTCAGCATTGGTGTTTCTCCTGGTCTCTCTCCAAACTACTGGCATCATATTGAGCATGCGGTATTCAATCGCACAAACTTGAATGCAACATATGATTCGAATCATTTCTGTTCTATCGAGATCACGCACACCCAAACTTTTCTTCTGGACAAATTCAACAAATACAATGATCCCGTCAAGAATAGAAGGAAGAAAATTTACTACATTTTATCAATTCGCAATAGGCGTCGAGAGAATGCAGCATACTTAGAATCCAATGGTATTAACATCAAACATATACCACGGATATTGGCATTGCTGAAGCTACTGTCAAAACACCATATACGACAAAAATATGGCAGCCAAGATGAAATCGAGGTAAAGCCATTATCAATTGCATTTGAAATAATGAGAGACTGGAAGATACCCGAGCTTTACAATAATTTAGACCCCATGGAAGAAGATTAGATAGTGAGCTAATGCTTTTAGAATATATAATACTTCTTACAGAACTCTTCAGAAGAGGCACTGAGATTAAATCCAATTTAAGTTTTAGCTGTTGTTGTTGACAATGTCATTACTAATTTTCACAGGCACGTCCTGTATCTATCTACCTGTACTTAGCTCTACCCTGCTCTACCCCACAATATTAGGGTCACAGGTCACAGGAGCAGGCGAGGCCCCCTTTTACTACTCATTTCTTGGTCACAGGCAACACAATTCACTATGATAATGCTAATCAATACCAATACAACATCAGCATAGTCCCCCATCATCAACAGGACAGGGGATCCTGATTGTAGAAGAGCAACACTGTGCACCATAATAGAGTAGAGGATAAAGAGATCATCGTAGTAATGATACGCACCAGTAAAGAAACGGCGGCACAAGAAATCTGCAACTGCAATGCAGACATCAAAACAATCATGGACGAGAGAGACGTAGATGCAAACTATCTCCTCTATGAAATGGCCAAGCTCGGCAGTGTCAAACATATGGAAGAGCTCGTCAATGACTTTGGCGCCGATGTCAATCCAATTGTGGAGGCTAGATCAATGATTTATACGTTTACAAGCATGGCACCGCCTTTATTTGCAGCAGCGGAAACGTCTTCAGTTCATGCCGTAGCATGGCTGCTGAAGTCTGGAGCCGACCCAAACATTTTATGCTTTGCAGAAGACTATTCAATATCACCTCTTTGGATTGCTGCAGAAAATGGGAGCGTTAGAATGGCAAAACTTTTATTAGATAATGGAGCGAATGTAGATGCTGTGAAGTCTAGTACTGGTAACTCACCACTATTTATTGCAGTGCAAAACAATCATTCGGCTATGGTGTCGCTGTTGCTTAGCTTTGGGGCAGATTCGAATATGAAGGGGGCTCTTACGCCATTGTCAACAGCAATTGCACGTGGGAACTTGAGGCTCATGGCGCAGTTGTTGAATGCAGGTTCAAATCTAACAGGAGAAGACCGTCAGTACTATGATCAAATACAGATTTCCAAATGTTCCATGATTGGAAAGAGCCTGTGCAAGGAGTCATTGGAACAAATGACAGATCTCATATCTATGGGTCCTGTTTTGCAAAGAAATCCATCTTATACTGAAGCTAGATGTGCGGAAATGGCAGGGAAGTTTGGCCAAGCTCTTGACATTCTCCGGTCTTTAAACTATGAATGTCCGTGTGCACAAATAAAGTTTGACATGGACAGAGTAATCGAAGCAATATACGGCGTGAAGGGAAGTGACAACACAATCAGTGTATGGGAAAATGTACCGCTCATGACACAAACCGAACCAACTAGTTATCAAGATTATGCCTGGACTCAGGTGGGAAGAAAAATTTATCGTCATGGAGGCCAAGATAACTCTGATGAAATTGAAGAAAGAGATGAACTGTGGGAGTTGGACGTCGACACAAGAAGTTGGAAACAATTAAAGACGGGTGGGAAAAGTCCTGGAAAAAGACATGGACATGTTATGTGGAGTTGGAAGAACTCCTTGTATATCTGGGGTGGTCGTACAGGCTGGTCGAAACGTTATGATGCAAAATTGTATCGCTTAGTACTAAATGAAACTGCTCTAATGTGGGAAGTCATTAAAACTGTAGCAGGACCACAAGGTCGTGAATTTCATGCTGGTTTTCTGTACAAGGACAAGTACTATATAACTGGAGGAAGCCAAGGAGACTTGCTGAAAGAAGCGTGGGTTCTAAACATGTCTACATGCAAATGGGCCACATTGAAAGACATGCCTGTTGAGCGTTATAATCATGGCACTTGGGCAGTAAACGATAAGCTTTATGTTCTTGGAGGTAGGAGAATGCATCCCGAGCTTCTGGAATCTGATACTCTATTTCAAGACGCATCCTACAGCATCGAAAGTTTCATATCATATGACTTGAAAACAAAGATGTGGTCAGATGAGCCTGTTATTGGCGACAGACCTTTTGATATATCAGAGTTTACCATCCTCCCGCTCTACAACAATGCAGGTGACAGCAATGCGTCGTCTGTGATCATTTGGGGTGGATATCACGAGTTTGATGTGAAAGGACCCACGAAGTACGGTAGAAGTGAGTTCACAATGAAACTTATCTATGGCGATGAATGGGAAGAATTTCAATACAACTATGTATCGCGGCTACTACGCTTTTATCCGGATACAATGGTGTTCAAAAAGCTGCAACCGACGACTAATGTATTACCCAAAGCTCAGTCATTTGCGGCAGAGGTAAGAGCAGATAATAATTATCTGGAATTGCTGATTGGGGGAGGATACGGCTATACGGGCGAGACTCTTGAAGAGGACCCACAGTTTACCCACAGTATAACACAACAAGCATATATGAACCCACGACCATCCAACAAAGGTAAGAAGGACTTGGTTGGCAAAAATGGGAAAAGGCAATTCTCACTTCTACTACTTCTTGTTAAGTCTTTTCGGTTTTTACGGGTGAACCAAGTCATGAGTATGACGCACTACAAATTAGGGAAGGGAGTACGTAAAACCAATATAATCATTGCTCGATGTGAATTTTCTTATCATTCTCATTATTCGCGATAATTTAATTCAAACAGGATCTCCGGCCTGCAAGTTCTGTGATTCTGTGAGAGAATCATCTTCTCAATATCACTTTATTTACGATCCATGTTCCCCGAATGTGAGTATGCTCGCTTGTTGTTTTCTTTCAGTACAATCCAACAGATTTACCTCAATAGAAATTCTTCTTCAGCTACATAATATGACTGATTTCACATATGAGGACTTTGCAGAGGCACCATGTCAAATCTTTCCCAATGACATCAAAACATTGTTAGGTGTGAGAGTAGAACTACATGGACTTGTTACAAGACCCGACCTGAACGGCAAAGTTGGTAGAGTTTTATGTTGGGTAAAAGCGAGAGAAAGATATGAAGTATTCCTCCCTAATCACCAGGGCGGTCCATTATCTATTTCAGTAAAGGCAGAAAATTTAAGAGTCGCCCAACCCCCAAAAATTGAGTCGGATAATATCCAGGACTTCTTCTCTGGATGTTCTGGCTGCCCGAAATATCCCGCCGTCCGTATGATACAAAATATGACAATTGGCGAGGCCAAAGTCAAATCAAACCTCTTCAAACACTTCTTGAATTACCCCACCAAAGAGCTGTAAGTGCCTTACATTTCAATCGGCTGCAATATCGTGCTGATGCATAACTATTCTTACTTTTTAATACAGCGATGCAAAACCTGTAAGCTTGAGTGACAGATATTCGGGACCTGTATCAAGGTAAGCAAGAGCATATATTATTAGAGCCGAATAGATAGAAGCTGTGTAAAGATCCTGATGTTTGCGTCTAGACGAGCGCAGGCTATCCTTCGTAAAATTGCAGACCAACAATCATCCAACGATACTACGCTTACTTGCACGTTGCGATCATACCATTCATTGGGTCGCGATAAGGTCGACCAATTCAAGATGTACAAAAATTTTCTGATCGACCTCATTGAAAAGGATTCAATTCGTGTCGAAGACTTTAACAAAAGATTGTCGGATCTAAAAGAATCGAAAGTGATGAAAAAATGTGGCAAGTGGCTGAGGGTAAGAGTTGCTTTGGACGGGATGGTGCCAGTTATTTGGAGAGATTTGCTTGTGAACCCAGAAATATCCATGCAAAGCCTCCACAATCAGGTATGTGATATACCTCTTGCTGACTGAATGAATGATTAGATGGGTTCTAAATCATCTTGTTAACCAGGTACTGTGTCCAGCAATGGGATGGAAAAGCTACCATCACTGTTATGTCTTTCGAAGATGTGGAAAGTTATTTTTCTCCCCAGACGATGATCAATACACAACACATACAAAAGCAGAAGATTCAAAACTGGCAATGCAACTCCTGGAAAATGAAGTATGGATTGGCCCAAGCAAGAGCAATGTAAGTGAACAGAGTTCTTCAAACTTATCTGCATTGGCGATATTCTGAATTACCGTACTGCGAATACTTCTTTAGGCAATCGACACAATGTTCTTGCCGTTGTGCATTGGAGGTTGTATTGCTAATGACAAGAACATCAATCTTGGCCAGCTATTTACACTTGATGGTAACGTAACAGAGGACAAATTGTTTTTACAATGGGTCAATGATGTTGGCGATTGGTGGTCACACAGTATCTGTGTAACTAAGTTTAATGAAAAGGACAATGGTATTCAAATACCTGCCGACGCAACAGTCGCTTACATAATAGGAGGAGAAGGAGGCAGCATTCCAGAAAATGTTGGTGGTATTCAACATTATTACCAGCTTATACAAAAGTTAACAGGGAAAATAGCTGTAGGTGAGGACGATCGGACCTGCAATAGTCCGACAAGCAACATCAATCCCGGCTCGTCAGACTGGTGGAAACTCTTCAATAAGAATTTTCGAGCAGCACCAAACAGATGCATTTTTTTGTCAAGCCCCACTACCTTTGATCTTGACCGAGCAAATGCGAATTTGAGGACAGAAATTACCCGCCCAACGCCAGAAGTTATCACTGAAGGTGGAATTGGAGATAGAGTCCATGTAGCGTCTGGCTTGGCTTATGATATGAATAAAAAATGCACAATAGCTTTACCGAGAAAACCAACTGATGTCTGTGCTTATTGTGGTGTCACGGCCGCACTTAAAAAATGCTCAGGTGAGTTTAGTGAATAGTATATCATTTACATTAATGATAGATTATGTACAAATCTAAAAGGATATTTCAGCATGCAACTCTGTTGCGTATTGTTCCAAAGAACACGCAGCTTTAAATTGGCCTAACCACAAAGCCGATTGCAAAAGAGCAAAAGCGAGGAAACCGAGTAAGAAAAAGTCATAGCATACTGTGTACTGTCAAAGCAGTGTCTGTTATGTTACTTAGGCTGTAAAAACAACAAAAAAGTATCTCAATAAAAATTACACAAAATTACTCGTAGATAGTTTTTTAAGTCTAGCAAGGGAAAAGTACAAGAATTGTCATCTCTAAGAAAGGATACCACATCATGATGAAATTCATCAGTTTCATTTAGACTACGCTTCATTAGGCTAAGATACAGCTGATCCCCGGAAGATCCAGGCCTCACTAACGTGAATAAATTATATCACTAGCGTTCGGCTCGCGTTTCACTTGCACCACTTGCACCACTTGCACCCACTTGCATTCACTCACATCTGCTCGCGTCCCCTGTGCTATCACTCGCACCCTACACCTGTAAACTCGCACTCACTCGCAACCACTCGACTGCATTCACTCGCACCTACTTGTGCCCCTCGCAATTGATAAATTGAAAGCGGCACAGCAGAAGAATGCAGAGGGAAAAGGTGAGAAATATAGTATTGAGGCCATGAATTACATTGAGCAGTACCATTTGGGCCGTTGCTGGAAAACTGCTGAACAGGCACGCAGGGAATTTGAATTGCTTGACAGCGATCCGAAACGTCTGAAAGCCGTGAAGGAACAAATAACTATCCGCCGCAGGGGATTTGGCTGGGAGGATGTTGGCCACTACTGGTCAAAGGATGGATACACCTACACTTCAAGATAGTTATTTGATCATTTTGTTAATGTTGTGCTTGAAGCTGGGCATACGAGAGGCATACCAACGGAGCCAGATGTCAGCCTCTCTGTAGATAATTGTCGGTACACGCTTGAAACGATGACTGCTCTGACGATTGATGAGAGGTTTCATGCAAAATTGGGAGAAGGTTTTAGGCAAGAAATGCTTGAGGAGCGAGATACGAGACTGATTGTGCTGCTAGACTGCAATGGAATGTGATGCCCAAATTCTACGATGAACTAATCAGATTCAACATCGAGTACTGCTTCACATATCTCGATGAAGAGGATGGTACCTTGTATCCAGCTTGGTGTGATGGGGTTGTTGAGTCAATTGTGAATGAAAGATTAAGAACAGTAATGATTAGGTGGAATGCAGATAAGGTTTCCGAAGGAGATGCATTAGTGAGTATAAGCACTAAGCACCCATTGATGAAGTCGTGCTTTCACTGAAATCAAGATGTGAGCAAGAGCCACGGATCCTCCTGGCTTCATCTTACATCCACCACTAAAACTTTTTCTAAGTATGAGCAGTACATTTGCCTGGCTCTCACTTGCTAACCCCTCATCTCTGCCTCTAGGCAAGACAAAAAACACAATGGCCGCATTGACACAAACCGTCCATGGCAGCCTCCAAACCACCCTCTAACCAACCACTGGTGGATATCACCATCCATGATAGCAGCAGCAATTTGGTGGCCTGATATTAGGTTGATTGTTGTGTATTCACCATTTTTTTTCATAGTGGTGGCGGCATTATCACGATAATATTGGATGTATTGGGGCGCATCATCCATCATCCATCATAACCTAAAACATTCAAAAGATGCGCCTGATGGTGCTGAATCCTGAATCTATAGAATGCTTAGGGTTACAATAGCCACATCTGTTCCAATATTATCCTGATCACAGTCAATATCATTTTAAGTGGAACATGTTTTTGTGTTGTGACACACTAGATAAGAGTTTTGTAAAATAACAGAACACAACAGGGGTGGGGCGAGGGGGGGGGGGGGGGGGGGGGGGGGGGGCAAGCCCCAGAACAGATACAAGGGTCTTGGCGCTGGAGATATAAGGAGTAGAAAGGATATCTACCATATGTGCCTTATTAAGAATGCAGTGTGTTTCTATGTTTGTAGACTGCACAGCAGCAATGAATTATTAGCAGAATTCAGCTGATTTGCTGGCCGTTTCTACATTCCAAGTGGACAGTCCTCTTTTGTGAATAGAATTGATGTAACCTTTAAAACATTTAACCATTTTCTATTTTCTAATCTGTCCCTGTTTCTATTTCTCAGCAACAATCTAATGTCATGTTTCACGTAGAGAAATGAGTGTTTCATGATAAAAATTGGTGGGCATTTCTACAGTTCTTCTTGCGGACAATTGTTTTAGTGGTAGTTTGCTGTTTTGAGAGTAGTGGTTCTAATTTAGTTTCTGAATTTGACTACTATTATGAGTAAATTAAGCGGGGTTTTCCCCTATACCCACTAAAGAGTTGAGAGATTTGGAGAAAGAAACATTACAAATAATATGCCCCGGGATAAATGTGTTAGAGGGTAAAATTTGAGTATCTTGGGACCATACTGTTTTTGGTGGTTTA
>JALLPH010001141.1:0-11933 GCA_036939855.1 Cyclotella choctawhatcheeana
ATGTGCTGGATTTGACTTCGATGTTGCTAGCACCAGGGCAAGGAGCAAAGCCTTCGAGATCGGCGGGGTCGTTGAATTTGACACAGAACTCTGTCATGAACGATGGACTGGACGTTACTGAAGGAGAAAAAGAGGGAGTATTGCTTGCGTGAATGTCGCTGCAATCCTGATGACGAGACAAACAGGCACATATGCGGGTAAGATAAGTGTGATGAAGTAGAAAATGGCATGTGAGAAAGAGAGTAGCAAGGCTCCGACTCACATCATTCCTGTAACATTTTGACCAGGAATCATCCTCGCCAGAGGTTTGGGTGACCACGCCCATTCCAGGCCATGCTATCCAATACTCGGCATCGGGTTCGTACAGTGATGCAAAATCCGAGTTGGAAAATCTTGAATTCCAGGTCTCGTATCCTCCCGAAAAATAGCACAAACAAAGAGTATAATAGCCAGTGGATTGACTTTGATGTCTATAGATCCCCACACCGACGATATCAGGATCATCGACGGATAAACACCAGTCGAAGCATTGCTCATCGAGAATTTCATAAGAAAGTTGACCACTTTGGACGTACGCGTATTTATAACCGTCATCATCCAAGCACAACCCGTTACCAAGGAGTACGAAAGACGAAGGCTGGTAACTCGGAGATTGCGCAACAACGCAGCCACCCCCAATGAAGGAGGAGGATAGGAAGAGTGCAATATTAAACTTCATACGATTACGTTGCGATATGAACAAAGCGAAACGACGAGAGAGATTATTCTTCTCTCTGCTATCATCAGCTTTGCCTTTTGCTTGCGCTTGATTCTACAGCCCCAAACTGTGCATTTATTTTTGCACTACAGCCCACAGATCAAAAAGCTCATCTCGACCTCCTACAGCCCTACAGCCCCTATCCATCGCAAACATCATCTCCGCCTATCTCCGCCTAATTGTAGTGCAGTGGGCCCCGTCCCAATACCAGCTATGTAAACAGATTATCACAGATTATCACTCAGATGTCAGTTCGATGTTGTGTAGCAGAACATGTTGTGAGTTGTGACCCTACATCATCATATCATATGACACATCCAAATTCCACGACTCAGAGTCTCAGCAGAAATGACAGTTAGTCACGGGTTGATCATATAATCTAGAAGGCAACAATTTCTATGTCCGCATTGTTTTGCAAAAAGGTGCTTTCTTCTGCCCACTATACAAACAAGAACTACTTTCATTGACTTTCACTCATGTTCTGCACTGTTCTGGTAGAGAGTTGATCAGAAGTTGTGGGATAAAAAAATCCATCACAGTTCCTCCAGCCTCCGGCCTTCAGGTTCCTCTAACCATACGGACACGAAGCCACGGCTATTTCAACACTATTGGGGCTCCAAAAGGGCTACTTGTAGCCGTTTTGGTAGCCGTTTTAGTTAGTACTTTTACTAGTAGACACAATCTAGCTGACCCTCTCGTCATCAGACATAACATGCACTTAACAGATGACGTCAGATGACGTCATTTAATAGTGTGAGGGCAAAGCTAGAGGGCTACTTTTAAGGCTACTTTGCACATTCGCCGGGCTTCGTGTCCGTATGGTTAGGTTCCTCCAAGGTGTAACCAAGCCAAGCACAGCATAATATTATCATAAAATATATGGTACAGGAGGCAGGCAGACAGCAGCAGGGTCGCCAGCTCGTTGCAAGCAATGTGTCATCGATCTCAGCGGCAGCCAGCATGAACAGGACGGTATCATTATTCGCTGCCCCATCACAACGGGGGAGGACGGGCTGGGAATATGCGTGATAGTTTGAATAGTTATGGCAGTCGACGCAGGTGAGTGTTGTGATGTAGAGATGCGTTCGTAATAGCAAGCTGGGTGCATGATACTCATTGAAATAAACTCTGCATTTGAATTTAGATGATGTGAATATTATTATTACGAATACGACGTGAACATGGATATTGATAGCCTGTACTCCGCCATCATGAACGACAACGGCGATTACGCGATCCACCCAATCCACAGTCCGTTTCTCGGACGACATATCACATACCTACGCCAGCAGCCAGCAACGAACATACCAACCGACGATCGCAGCTACGCAGCATTTCCAATAGCAACAACAGCACTCTCCAAAGCTCGCTCCGTTCCACTACATCCTATCGATCCAATACATACAATCGATCACCGATCACGATGCCATTTCGTACAATAGTTACGGAGATGAACACATCGTATCGTTCTTCGAATGTGGGTAATCTTACCGGTTCATTCACTAATCGACAAGAACAACGTCAAGAACTGCCAAGAAAACTACAACAATAATAATGCCTCGAACGATAACATCTACAGTGGATCAGTGGATCATCGACATCCTTTCATCAATCATTCACCGATCGATCTCAGGCGTTGTTAGATGACGATGACGACATACAGATCCCCTCGCCGCTTCGACAGATACTCAATGCAGTCAACGTGTCCATATTACCCAATACAATATGATTATCGTCCTTGGCTCAGGCTGTGGAAGACTCAAGAGATGGTGAGGAGGGCAGTTCGTCTGATGACGAATCCATGCAGTCAAGAAGAATCCAAGTTGCACTTAAGAATTTGGTGTCTGCGACGTAGATAATCATTTAGGTGAATGTATTATAATGTGCTCAGCAAAAGAATAGACTATAAAGTGGTTTACATCAATGTGATCATTGCTCTTGAAAGACCTATACCGATTATGCTAGATTTTCATTTCTGAGGGGTATTTCCACGAGGAATCAGGTAGAATTGAGATCAATCACGAGGACTCTTTGCTGTATTATCTTCAATCTTTTGAACTACGTGGGGGAGAAACTTTCCATTGAATGTAATCACAACCCTCTTCTCGCCGTTATTACCTGTTGTGGTACCTGATGACGAGCAGTGAGAATAGCGCCACAATGTCGAAACAGAGACATCAGCAAGGACTGTTTACATACCTACATCACAATAGAAATCAATGGCTGACATAATCCCATCTCCACATTGTTCATTAATGATAGTTTTAATGGCCTCTCCGTAGTGCGTGATGGCTTCATACGTACGATAAACGTTGGGTTCTTTGAGGATCTCGGCATCATAGGATCTCATTGGAAAGACCGATTGCATATCCTGTAAATCCTGCTCTGTGATAGTCGGAATGGCATCTCGCAATTTCACTGCAATTTCTGGAGTTAGCTTTGCCTGTCCCAGCAGCAGTTGAGCCGCATAAGTATTGGTAACTCCAATCTTTGATGCGAGAGAATCATAGGATAGACCGGCATTGGATTTGGCGTCGAGAAGACGTTTCGTTCTCTCTGCATGCTCTGTCGCGTTGAATGTTGTATATCCACGCAATGCTCTTGTGGACTTTGCAAAGAATGACTGAGAGGACGAGAATCGACGGTAAGCAGTGATGCAGGAACGGCTGTTCATCATCTTCTTGTCTTGTGATGGATGGATCTGGGCGGGTGGCGGGTGCTCTATGATTTTGCAATGAATGAGTTTTAGGGGGCAAATTCTTTTGATTATGTGTTCACACTAATTGTGGGTGATCGCCATCGCCTTCTAAATAATCTAGCAAACGAACCCACAACTCTTCTCTTCACCATTCACCATTCACATTCACCATGGTGCATCTATCTTCTTGGATACTAGCGATTCTATCCTATCATCTTGCATCTCTATCATCATCATGCATCTATGCAACAGCTTCTCCCATCACATGCAGCGTTTCGGATGTCAATTCACAAGCCTGCCAACAGAAGAAAGATTGGCTAGACCGAGAAATGGATCAACTCATTCAATGGCCGACCAAAACCTTCCAAGAATCATCCTTCCTCGCCACGGTCCAATCCTATTACGACAATCACACCCCACAAACAGACAAACAACTCCAATCGTCCATACACGAATTATCGTCGAAACTGCAACCATCACTCACTTCCATACGAAGATTGTTACATCGTCATCCGGAATTAATGTATCAAGAACGAAAGACGGGGGAGATTATTCAACGGATACTAAAAGATATGGGCGTGAATGATGTTTCAGTCGGTTGGGCCAAGAATATACACAGTCGACACTACCATCCCGAACACAATAGTTCAATAGAGGAGAATGATGAGGAGTATGACGGAGGTGGATTCGGTCTAGTCATTGATATAGGCAGCGGCGATGGACCGTGTGTCTTACTCCGAGCCGATATGGATGCCTTACCCTTGGAGGAAAAGACGCCGCTTCCACCGGACTTAGAGGAGGGGGGTGAATTCCGTTCCAAGCATCAAGGGAAGATGCATGCCTGCGGTCATGATGCACACATGACCATGCTTCTCGGTGCTACTTACATGATTCATTCTCTGAAACAGAGTGATGATGAGGGGTATGCCTTTCCGGGAACGATTCGAATCATATTCCAACCGGCCGAAGAAGGAGGAGCGGGTGCCAAACGCATGTCCGAGGAGGGAGTATTGACTCGTCACCCCGCACCCTCTTACGCCTTTGCCATGCATGTTTGGCCTACATTGCCTTCGGGCGAGATTGGTTTCCGATCGGGTCCCATGCTAGGTGCCACTGATTTGTTCACGCTTGAAATATCCGGGGTGGGTGGTCATGCGGCATTCCCCCATTTAGTTGTTGATCCCATCGTGGCGGCTTCCTCGATTGTTATGAATGTGCAGACGTTGGTCAGTCGGAATATGAATCCATTGGAAAGTGGTGTAGTTAGTATTACCCAGTTTGATGCCGGTGATGGAGCTCATAATGTGATACCCGCCAAGGCAATACTGAAGGGGACCATTCGTAGTTTGAGTGATGCGGGAATTACAACATTACGAGAGGGTTTGCTCCGTATGGCAACCAATGTAGCCGCAGCGCATGGATGCTCCTTGTCGTCATCTACATTTGCCAAAGATCCTTACCCGGTAACAATGAATGATGATAAGCTCTACCCCTTTGCGGCTAAGGTGGCAAGTCTTGTGGCAAAGACAGGACAAGTTACCAAGGTGGATCCAACCATGGGTGGAGAAGATTTCGCATTCTTGGCTCAGGGTGTGCCCTCGGCATTTTTCTTTTTGGGACAAGGTGGCGGTGGTGATGGTGAAGAGAATTGCGTTGGTGCTTGTAAGAGTGGCTTGGCTCGAGTGCCGACAAATTTAGGATTGCATCATCCAGGTGAGTTTTTTCGTTATTTATATGAATACTCTCACGTGTACTGGAATTCGAATCCATTTCTGAATCACATTTTGATATTTCATAGAGTTTAACCTTGATGAGACAATTTTACCTCGTGGTACAGAGCTGTTTGTTAATTTGGCACTGAGAGCATTGCACGAGCTTAAAGAATCAAGTTGATTTATGACATTGTAAAGTAATTGACTCAATTCTCTCATTTGGTAAACCTATAATTAAGTGTAAATAATTCAATCAAAGCAGTGATTTTACCTTTAATCTCTACCCGCTGGCAAATACAATTTGCACATACAATGTTGATAGGTTCGGCAACTTATTCTTACATAATAAAGTTGTAATTGGTTCTTTCTCCTTGAACACCAAAGTACCTCTCTACAAACCTTACAAACACATCAAATCTTCTATCCAAAAATAAGTATTTATTCTCATCATACACATCTCTTCAAGCCTTGCTATTTCTCTTGGCATCCCACGAAAACACATACCCCGTCCCAGCACACTCACCACAAACCTCCATCCCATCCTTACAAACTGGACAATCCTGACCCATACCGGCATAAAAGACATGATCACCCATGGAAGCCAGATATCCCGTTTCATCGCAAAATCTACATATTAATTCACCGTGACCGCGACAGGTTGTGCATTTGTTAGGTTGAGGGTCAGACCATACAGGACGTAGTATACGTTTTGATGATTTGTAGTTGTTGTTACCTGTTGTTTGTTTAGTCTGTTTTGTTGGAGTGGCGACGTTACTGCCAATACTATTGTTATTGATTGGATTTCCAAATGCGTCGCATAGATCAAAGCAGTCTTCCTCTTGAAAGATTTGGTCAGAGTTGTTGCCTTCTTTAGTGTACAGACATTTCGTGGGTGATCTCCTAAAGTTTAATTGAGATGTTGTTGTGATGAATGCATTGGTTTGATGTAGAAGAAGTGCAATGCAAAATGTCATCTTTCGAGATGATTTGTGGTTAAGATTTAAGTTGGACGATGTCATTGTGCTCTCTCTCAAATGCTTTGTGGCGATTAGGTTGTCTGGTTCAATAATGGCTCTTTCCTGTCTGTTCGGTTTATTGACTCGATGATGATGGGTGCGATGGCAGCCGCGGTATGTATTGCTTTTGGATTTTGCGCCGCCATCTGCTTTTGTGTCTGTGCCATCTGCTTCTTATTTGCTTGCTTTGTTGGCGATTGGCGATCTCCCGCCTCCCGATCAACAATCAACTATCAACTATCAGTCAACCACCCGTTCATCACCTTCACCTTCACCCATCAACAAGTCAGAGATACAGGGTCGAGGGTCGACACAAACAATGCCACCAACTTAAAAGCCGCTTTGTGTTGTACAAGGAAAAGGGAATACAGCATTAATTGTGAGACATTTGATGTTATTGCTCTGTCACAGCATAAATAGATCTTAGATCTTGGCAAGGCGTCTCGTCTCTTCTCATTGAAAACTTACTTTGGCTCACATCATACTCTTTCTCCTAACGTGTGCCCAGACTGTTTAGATGAGTTCTAGAATTAGAGATAGCATGATACCAATAATGAAATCCATATCATTGAACTGCAGAGCTCAGCGTAGAGTTGCATTGCAAACATTTCAGCTAGGGGTATATCGCAGGTATTTACGTGCTTGTGTCCCAAGCAATCATTTCTCAAGCAAGGCCACTAGTCACAACAGAAAAAGCCGTATAACTGCTTTGAAATCACAAATCAGCAAACTGCAACGTGATGATCCAAATCACGAAGAATCTGTTCAGAGCAGAAAAAGCTCCAAACATAAAACGAGTACTCATCTGAAGTACACCAAACCGAAAAACCAGCCATTGGGACCTCCCTTCTCTCTGTTTGTAACTTGTCTTCCCGGACTTGAGCCTTTGCTTCAAGAGGAAATTGAATACCTACGAAAAAGTTGGCCTGACAATGATAACAGTACAAAGAAGCAATCTGCACACTTTCCCAGCATAATCCCCGGAGGCGTCAAATTGACAGTACCAACGATAACACATCTATACATCCTTCGGTTATACCTCGGGTGTGCATCGCACATTTACCTTCGTTTGAACGACGACCCAAAGAGAAAGTCAGCTACTAATGCTCAGATCCCACCCCTTTTTCGTGCACGGGGCTTTCCTGAATTAGAACGCAAACTAAAGGATTTGATGATTGCTCAGGAGTGGCATAATTGGTTAGGTGTTGATACAACAAATCCGAAATTGGAAGCACACAATAATGCAGTATTAAAAGAAGCTCCGTGGAAATTACAAATTCATGTCACCACTTCCAAGAGCAAATTAATTCATACAAAAGCAGTGGAAGAACGTGTTAGGAATGCCATTAGTGACGTATTAGGTGTAGATCTTGCCAATGACGATGCTGCCTCACAGCAAGTAAAACCTACAATTCGAATTCTAGTTCGCATAGAACGAGATATGGTACAGTTATCATTAGACGCTACATCTGAGCCCATGCATATGAGAGGATATCGAAAGAACCCATTCAAGGCGCCGTTACGAGAAGATTTAGCGTATGCTCTTATTATGGCAGCCGGGCTGAAACCGAGGTGGGATTTGAATCCTTTATCAACACTTCTTGGTAAATCATCGCAATCATCATTTACAGAGCATACAGTTGATCCAGATGTGCATCTGTTCGATCCGTTGTGTGGATCGGGAACAATTGCTATTGAAGCTGCTGGTTTATTGAACAGTTTGCCTCCTGGACGAAAGTCATCATCACCACCTCTAGAAGGAACAACGTTTTGCAGCAATGGTTTATGGCAAGATATTAAATCAATTTCTGCCAAAACAAATATTAGTAGGACAGTAGTATTAGCTAATGACATGGATCAAAATGCAATCAACGCAGCAAAGCTGAACGCAGAAAAAGCTGGCGTCGTTAACAGTATTCAATTTACAACCGGGACCTTCCAAAATCACCCCCTAGTTTCATCACCATGCGAAAAGCCAATGTTGATAGTTTGTAACCCCCCTTTCGGTCGTCGGATTTCTAGCTCAGCAATCTACAAAAAACTGGCCAATACAATAAACAGCATGTCGGCTCGAACAAAGACAATCAGATACGCGATAATTGGGAATGACCCTCGGCCATTGCGAGAGATGGGGTTGCCAATGGAAGTGCAATTCAGTAGTAAAAGTGGAGGACTTAATGTTGTTGTGATGCGTGGGTCTTTGTCGTCTCCCCAGAAGCCGAGCAAATAGAGATCTTTGCTGCCTCATTATTTAGAATAGAGGTTGCCAGCAAGCGTACAGAGTCTCCATCAGCAAGGTCCATGTTGTCTCTCTCCAATGACAGCTTTATTTCTTGAACCAATTGCTGGATCACATCTTCATTTACCGGGGAAGTAATTGTGCTATCGCCAATTAATGAAAGGAGAGAAATCCCATCATCAGTTACATTATCCTGTAGGTATTTAATCACACGTGGCAACGGTTCGCGTAGCAAAGCTCTCAGTGCTTGATCAATTGCCTTTGCTTTTTCTTCCTGTGACCTCTTCACAGCCAGCTCACGTAACACTGGATCGCCTCTCGTGTTAATGTCCGTCGAGGATTCACCCTCATCCAATGAAAATTGATATCCCAAACCGGCAAGCAAGTCGTTCAACTCAGTGTTCCTGGTCGTTTCTTCTTCGGATGGAAGTATGTAGTTCTCCATAACATCGTCTTCTTGTCTGAGTATCTCGGCTACTCTTTCTTCTTCTTCCATTGTTAGCTTGCTAGTACTTGATCGTTTTACTCGTACCGATGGCGAGTTGTTGTTACGAGAAATTGATTCGGTAGATGATGGCCATGTGTCATAATTTTCGCTACCAAGAAAGCTACAGCCACCGGTAGAATTTATCTCGTCAATGTTTATAGTGACAGGGAATGCGAGAGTTGGTAGCTCATGGAGCGTGTTTGAAGTAGACGGTCCAAAGGAAGTGACAGCGTTGTTCGAGGCGGTTTGGCTAGAAATGCTGTTTGTTACAACGGTGGTGTCTTGCTTGACATCATCACCGGTGTATTTATCAGTGGGTTTCGAATCAGACTTTGGCAGTTTTGCGACCCCATGTGCTTGGTTACATTTCTGTGTAGCTTCGCGGGAGGTTAGAAATATTGGTGCTTGGTCGTTGGAATCACTCATGGAGTAACAACAAACGTTAGGTACCTGGTAGCCTGTCTCTGTTCGTTTGTTCCCGAAGGCTGAAGAGGTTGTCACAAGCCAGAACACAAACCAGAACAGCAGCCAGGATTTCACTGAAATCTGTTTTTAAATTTTAAAACTCTGAGGCTGGTGACAACTCTGAAACGAAGTGTTTTTGGAGGCCTGAACAAACCACCAGCCACAAAGCAGTCCGACTACACTAAAGAAGACGCTCAAACACCACCGTCGTCCCCAACAAAAAGCACGCCGCAAAAACGTCCAGCAGCGGCCAACAAACCACCAGCCAGATGTTTCAATCAAAAGACTCCAAGATTGACGAAGAGGAGTTTCAGAAGTGCCTCAAAAAGCCGCTTGTGCAATACTCCGATATGCCATCGGAAATGGGCAACGAAGCCGTGGAGGTAAATCTTTCATTTTTCCCGACAAGATTTTAACTCTTGACTCCAGTTGTTCACTCGCTTACCCTGCTGCCTTTTCTCGTAGGTTGTCATCATGTCTTTGGACAAGTTTGTGGCCTCTCGTGATTGGGAGGGGGCCTCCGTTATGATCAAGAATGCTCTGGACAAAAAGTTTGGCCCTTCGTGGCAATGCGCTGTCGGTGAAGGATTTGGATTCGATATTGCATGTCAGCAAAAGTATCTATTGCATTTGTATTATGGGAAAGTTGGCATTCTTTGTTACAAGGCCTAAATATCTTTCCCAAGACAACACCGTCACTCTCTAGACTTGCATAGATCCATTGAGCTTTCATAAATTGATTATTTTACTCTATCAAAGTTCATACAACTGTAGCCAGTAGCCATAGATATGATGGGGGTCAACGCTTTCACATGACAGAAACGTTCAAAAAGGTGGATTTGAAAGTTATCGCAATATTTCCTCTGCATTCCACAATCATGTAAGATTCCAGATGCACACGACAAGTGGAGAGGAGGTAACGTTTCTGGGGTGATGATCCAGAAAAGATCCGGTGATAATATGTTCAAATGAAAATGTGGAGTTAGGTTTCACTGTGTACCTTTAATTTGTTTCATCAATAACATGATGTACCAACTATGCGGTAGGTACTTTTTTTCTGTTGATCTCAACCACGCAGGAAGAAAAGGTTCCTACAAACCAACAGAACGAACCCTCTAAGCCATCCTTCATCACACCTAGCCTTCGTTTATCTTTGTAGACAGTCAATGTCCCCTCGTCCAAGTCAAGTAACAATCCCAAAGTAGAACCAGGGGGGAGCGTTTCCATTCCGTTCCATTTTGTAATTTCAGGATACTTCATCTGATCATTAGGGTCATCCTTTTTACTATCCCAACCCACCCACGTTGCCTGTCCACTTGCTGCATTGTATGCACAGGCATGACATTTGCTGTCCCATTGAGCATACGTTGAAACATTATGCAATGGACACATGTTCTCTGTCACCACATAATTTGCTGCCTTTATAGGGAACCTTTCCCTCAACCATTCCCTCATCCGTTTCTGCTCCTCCCTTTCATGTTCGAATGCAAATTCAGGGTCAAAGTTTTCCATAGAACGACAGATTCCAGCAATGATACACGGAGTCTTGTTATCCGTCACTTTGATGGTGCAATAATGTCTCCCTCCCTTCATAACATGGTTTGATATTGCCGTTGGTAAGTCATCATTATTTTCTTCCTCGGCCATACAGACGATGATATTCTTTTCAAAGTCACTTAAATGCTTGCATTCTTTTGGTGCAAAAATAGTATCAAACTGAAGTGGTGGTTTGTCTTCTTCATCGTCACTATCGTCACTGCTGTCATCAAAATTGTATTCAGCCACGTATGTTAAAGCCTCTGCCAAGATTTGATTACCAGATTTACGTTGCGGTGGATTCAACTCGTCAAGAAACTCTTTCCCATACTTTTTTTCGACATTACTGTAATCCATACTATCAAACAGGCTACATTTGATATCTTTGAGATACATCAATTCCCCCTTACTATAATCACTTGCATCGGCACTAATGCAAGCCTTGAGCACCATGACCTCTCTACTTTTATCACATTCGGTAGACAAATCCACCAATGATTTTAATTCTTCTCCGTCCACTGAAATGATAGACATACCTCTTAGGGCATTACCAGGAGATGTGCCATGATACCCTTGTAAGGTCATGCCATCGTCTGACGTAACTTCTGTGATGATGAACTCATCACTGTATTGCTTGGCGGTTAACCCCAGCTTACCAGGTGGAAGAGTTAACTTCCGGGGCTCTTCACGAATGGGTGGACACCAAGTCATTGCAGTTACTAAACTTTCGCACTTGCAATCTCTAGGCAGCTTGCAAATAACAAGTGAACCAGTGACCAATGTAGGGTAGTGGCTCTCCAATCTCCAATATTGTTCTACACGTAATAGGTCGCAGTAGATATGACAGCTCTATTACTAATTCCTCTGTACGTTTACACCAACCCCATGAAAGGTACCTTTAAATTAATCTGCCTCATTTTTTGCATCGTCCGATTTTCGATTTCGATTTGGACGTTAGACGTAGGACGACAAGGGGCACCATACTGCGAGAAAATAAGCAGAAAAAGTTCTGTAGGCTTGTGG
>JALLPH010001142.1:0-12236 GCA_036939855.1 Cyclotella choctawhatcheeana
CATTGTGACCCCAATAATCCTCCTTGTGACGTCACTGTATCTCATGGCTATGTCAGAGATGACTGTTCCTGGGATGAAGCTGGTGGGATGGCACACTCGGACTTCGTGTACATCTTCGGGTGGTAAGTGCGGTCTTCGTCTTCAGGTTCCCCTGTCAAATCTCGAATCTTAAATGTTGTCTCATTTAGTTTAATTTTGATCTCAAGGCTGTTCTCTGTTCTCTAACCTCAGACCATATTATGGTACAAGTGCATTGCTCGTCATTGTGGAGGCGAGAGAATCGGGTTTTAGAGGGCAGTATTCGCGTCCGACTAATCTTCTCACCATAGTCTTCAGCACCAATTGAAATTAATTTGCCCCCAATTTGAAAATAAACACCCCTCACCCCTCCTCCTCTCACCCATAATATCAAATATCAACCGTAAGCCATAACTCCCAAGGACAAGGTCGACGCGGACGTGAGCAAGGCTCGCTACACTGAAGTGAATATTGCCGCACCCACACGAAACCTCGTATTAACCGGACTCGCTGTCCATCGGCAGCCATAGACACTAGTGATGCGTCAACCAAAGCGTGCTAAAAAGACGAACAATGAAAACAATGCTATCGCAGCCAATCTCACGCTCCCTCCCGACGTATGGGCATCCGTAATGGAATATCTTCCATTATCAAACACCCTGTCTCTCTCACTAACTTGTAAGACTATCTACAAAGAGTCCATTCCGTTAGTGAAAACGTTGCATATTACGAGGTCGTCCGATCTTGATTGCAGATTGTGTAGACGCTTACAGGGTGTTACTGACGTATACATTTATTCGCTTGTACAACTACAATCGGTGATTACCTTTGGCGATGAAGGAATCACCTCTGGGAATATTCTGTCTATTGATCATGAAACTACTATAAGGTCGGTTCCGTTTTTGTCCATGATAGGATTTCCAAAACTAGAACGAGTATTTTTCGGTGGAGTTAGCAATGATGAGGCACATAGTGATGATGCCAGTGATGATGAAAGTAGTAGAGAAGATGAAAGTAGTGGGCAAGTTGAATTGGTGCCATATGTTGATTACCCTGACGATGATTTTAGCTTTCACGATGTGCAGCCCTTGATGGCAAGCTTGATAGACTCAATGGCAGGAGCATTTAAGGTTGGCGCATTGTCCTCCAATTTGATCATAAGAGGATTACGTTGCCTAAACGATGGGAATGGGGAATGCCAGGCATGCCGTCATGCGTGTGAGAGTTTTCCTCTTGAATCAGTAGCTTGTTTTGAGTGCAGAGGGTCATCACAAGATCAAGTTAGATCTGGCAGATCTTTCGATTTAGATGTGTGCCTAAAAAGGGAAGAGGTGGTAAGCAATCATGGGTATTCAATTTCATGAAGATATCTTTATTTTATTACGTGTAATTAATTAGTTGCACATTTCTCTCTTATAGGAAAAAATCTTCTTGTCGCGAAATGACAGTAATGAGTCTCTCTATTCAAAGGATCGTTTGCTTCATCTTCTTAGTAGAGGTGTTCGTGCATATAGCACCTCTTCAATATGCTTTGTAAACTTTTCAGATTCACAGCTTCAAGAAATCGGACGTGTCATCTTGCATCTAGATGATATATCAAGCCTAAAATCTACTCAAATATCTCAAGCAATTATGAAGTCCTTTTCAAACTATGAAATATGCCTCTTGTCTAAGAAATCACGCGAAGGTCTACAAGAACTAGGCTTACAGCAAAATATCTCAGATATGGAGGGATGTTTTATTCAGATTGTGGAGTTGATCGCGTGCGGAGAAGTGTCACATGACCCCTTTCTCAGCTGTCAATGCTTGTCAATTGTCTCTGATTGCATGTATTCGAGTAAGAATCTTGCCAATGAAATAGTGCAAGATGCTTACGCTTTCCTGGCCGCACTAAGACAATTTTTACAAGGTTACAATTCTTGTCCAAAGGAGAAGTCGGCTGAAATTTTAACCTTGACATTACTGCGATATGGTGTTAATACCAAGAGAGAATGGGCGAGCACCATAGGCCAATTAGTATCCAGTAAATCAACTCAACATTTAGCTCCAACTGGATCCGAGACCGAGGCCATTCTATTCTTAGTAGACCTCTTGAAACATGTCAATATGAACGAGGGATCAAGTGCCTTTTACATTTTGACCGAAATCATACAGCGAAAGAAGAACGAATCGATCAGTACTATTGTTGTTGCAGGAGGTATTGGACAACTCGTTCCATATATTGCCAAAGATATCAGACGCACCCTATCTGCACTCTCAACGATTGCGCGCTCATCTAAAGGCCACCGTAGTGAAGTTTTTGGATCAGGAGTAATGCAAACTTTGGGCACTACATCGTCCTTCGGGACCTGGAAAGAGTGGATTTGTCTAATTCACGTCTTGGTCATTGATGAAGATGACACAACAAACTTGCAACGAATTATCGATTCCGGTGTGATTTATCGTTTGATTCGATCCATGAGGAAGTATGCTTCACACGCTGTAGAAGAGAGTATTGACATACTTGCCTTATCACTCACAATCCTAACCAACATGCGTATTCTTGGCAAAATGGTTGAAGCTGGAGTCATCCCAGTACTTGTGCAATTTGTTTGCCCCAAGATATCGAAATCCCCTAAAGCCCTTGTTTGTCTCAGACAAATCACTAGAGCTTCCCATGCCCATCTAAATAAAGCCCTTGATACTGATTTGTTTCGCTGTTTGTGCGCATACTTGGTTACTTCATATTCTCAAAAGAACAAGAGTCTTTCACTTTCGTTGATGTATTCAATGATGTATTCAGTGACAAGTGAAAAGAGGAAGGACTTACTTCACAAAATTTGCACACATTCTGGAGCAATTCGTTCCCTGGTCAATCTGATGACAAAGCAAGGCGATAATGAAATTTCAAGCTATATCATGACAGAGATTTTGATAGTGCAAAATACGGAGGAGGTCATCCAAGAAGCTGTGGCGGCCGGTATCATCAAGAATTCTATCCGCTGCACCAGTGAAGCTGGCGCGACTGATTGTGTTCTTCAAATGTTATGCATGATACTGGGGAAGTTAAATCAAGAGCATGTCGACGACGCTGTTCGATTTGGAGCTATCGATGTTCTCGCGAAACTGATCGCACAATCAAATGGATTCTCAAATCGTGCGAGGAGATCCCTTCAGGCTCTCTCTTACATCTCCCAATTTGCTGTTAATTATCGAAATAAAGTTCTGAACAGTCACGTTCTAACTTATGTCACAACATGGTTGAGAATTGAATCCTTGCAACCAGCAGAGGCGCAGTGTTGCCTGTTCTTTGTATACTCCTTGAGTATATGCGGCAACAACAAGATATTGGTTGACGAGATTATCCATTCGGGCATGGTTCCTTCTCTGTTCAAAATGGCAGGATTTGCTAGTTCTCATCAAGTATATGCACTGGGCATTTTGTCCGGGATTCTCGTAGAACAAGATACTGGTTCTACAATTCATGAAATGGCCAGAACCAATATCATATCAATATTGTTTGACTTCGTCTGTCAAATCGAATGTGTCGATGATAAGATTAGCCGAATTGTTGCACTTGCTTTATTTGCGTTGCACGCGATTGCACAGCATTCATTGCAATACAAAAAAGATGTAACAGCAACCGGAATAATGACACATTTGAGTTATGGTATGAAGGCACATTGGCCAGGCGTAAGAAAAGGATGGGTTGTACTTGCCAATTCATTGTTGGCTCATGAACGTAGCAGTAGCTTGGTTGGCTCTGGTATTGCCGGAGTGCTTGTTGACTCGATGATTGGAGAGAATGAGGAACATATAAAGTTCAGTGCACAACCTATCCTCAACAAAACAAAATCGGAGCTGATAAAGAAGGAGATGGCACGAATTGAGTTACTGCAGAGGAAGAGGGCTTCGATGATGCTGCCTGAATGGCATAACGAGATAGACATCTTGACGAAACAACATGAATCATTGGAGACCGATCTGTTTGTCAAAAGCTTCTCTGCCACATCCACAGCCAGTCAAGCTGATATCAATGACACCAAGGAGCAACTAAAGCAAGTAAACTCTCGTCTCAGTAGAGCGCAAGATGTATTCAATGACCTACGCAAAGATGCTTTGGAGGTAAATGAACAATTCAAAGCGCAGTTTCATGAAGACTGTTTGCACGAATGTATTGATGATTTGGATAGTGAAATACAACGATCCAAGCTCAGAATTCAGGAGCTCAACTTGCCTCTCTATGCGACCGCACCAAAATCTAACAAGAACTGAAGACACCAGTGATACACATCTAGCGTTGCTGGCAGCAACTATATTTTCATGTAGGCACACAAACATAACTGCACAATAATATACATATGCATTCATGTGTTCCATGGCATGATTAGTTGAACGAGAACACATACTTCACTAAGCTTGATTCGGTTAATCTACATGAGCATTGGCGTATTCTATCATGATGCATTTTTGTTATATACACAGCAGTTTCCACAGCTGAACATACTGATTACCATGATCTACATAGTAAGAATTTCTATTTGAAGTCAGTTTACAGTAAACCAATGCACTCTTCTAAAGTGTGCCGAAGTTACCATTCTGTTCCTTGAGATCCACTCGTACAGATTCTACGTACGTGAAATATTGTATAAGCCTATTGACCGTTCAATCACAGTTTGAACGGAAAAAAGTAGTGTTTAAGAAAGTTTAACGTCCGATGTCAGTATTTAACCTTAAGCTCTATAGTTTAATCTAACTTTTGACGTTGTTCAGTAATCCAAAGGCTACAATGTAGGAATCAGTACTTTCAAAACTGAACAACCCTAAGATAACCCTAAAAGAACAGAATGGTATGTGTAGGGTAGTATCCACACGAACAGTGATCATGTCGTCTGCAGATCGAAAGCTCTCCATCCTACACCACCTAGCATCACTTCTCAACCTCAGCCCTACCGATGATGAGGATTATATCTCTGAAATTCTCGATCAGCTCTCGTCAATCGAAAATCCTGACGACGTATCTGAATATCTCGGCAATTTTGTGACTGATGAATCATCTGGCGATGTTAACTTGTTTGTTGAAGAGTTGGAACGGTTCAAGTCTGGTGAGGATGTTGCAGTTGAAATTTCAGAGGAACATCCAGTCAAGATAGAAAATCCTTCAACAAAAGCCACGCAATCGACAACAATTCCACGGATATTGGACGAGGGGGCGGCGCAAAGAGAAGAAATCCGATTGCGTGAGTTAGAGGCACGAGAAAAACAGCGGGAGGAGCAGGAGAGATTGCGACAGAAGAAACTAGAGGAGGAGCGGCTTCGAAAAGCAGCACTACAAAGCAAACATGATAATGAACACTCATTATCAAAACAAAAGAATCGAGATCAAGCTCAAGTCCATACAAGAAAATCGGACGTGCCTACCCTTCCCCTGTCCACATCGAAGCCAGAAGCCCAAAGAATATCTTCTTCACCAAAAGATTTAGCCCACTATGCATCTGTAAAAAATACAACATCTAAACCGCTCAAAGGGGTGCCCAAAGTAGTATGTGGCTGTTTTGGTAACAAACACCCCCCGCTGACCAACTGTCTCCACTGTGGACGCATTTCCTGTGAACGAGAAGGATACGACTACTGTCCTTTTTGCAATACCATCATTACCCAATTTACACCAAATAGTGACAGCAAAAATGATTCTGCAATGGCACACAAAGAAAGATTACTAGAATACGATAGAACATCAGCAAGTAGGACACATGTCCATGATGATCAAGAAGACTATTTTGTAACGCAGTCCAGCATGTGGAGTTCCACTCAAGAGCAGAATGAGGCGAGTATTTTAGAAGAGGAGCGAAGAAAGAAGTTGCATCAACGGAGTAATCAAGTTTTGGATCTTAAGTTCTAACACATACAGACTGGAAAGAGCACGAGCAAAACACTAACAAAGTGCTCTTGGTAACAAATCTAGTTTCTCACATTACACCCAGAGGAGTATGATGGAACTCTACATCGGATGAAATAAGAGAAAAGCTACAAATGACAATGCATACCTTATTATACAATATATAATCTCACTATGACAGCCTTATAACATCCCATTTTAATTTCTTATTGTAAAGGAAGACATGACTAAACCACCACCTCCATTATGTCCATGCCCCAAAGGAGGAGATGGATTCATACCTGGTACATTGGCCAATCCTAAATACGATAAATAACAATTAGTGAAACAAGTGGTTGCAACATAGCTATGATGAAGTAATTCAAACATCTAACTCACCAGCTCCAACATTAGCCCTCCTCGGATTCTGCCTTTGATCATCAATACAACACCTATAAAACGTAATCGAGCTAGTGCTATTTACATCTGCAACAGCTCCCCCATTCATCGTCCCACCAACACTACTTCCCTCTAAATTGATCGTGCCTACAGGATTGTTTTTAGACGCGACGATTCCTCCTGAATTGTAGAGCCAATAGCAGTCTTCAAAAGAGACCGTTGCCCCATGATGATGTAGTGTTAGCGAAGAGGTTGTGGCTCCTCTGAATGTTATCCCCTTGATCCATGCATTGGCATGCGGACCAAATGAAAAATGAGTCCCCGGTAAGTCAATTGTACATCGATCACACTGGATAGTGATGTCTTCGGCGTTTATGTAAATGGATGACAATTTGTTGTTGTTAGGTTTGTATTGATTTGGTGTATCGATAAAGAAGGAAGTCAGCCAAGACCAGATTGACATACGAGGAGGGTGCCGTTGATTGAGTTTGGCTCCTGGACAAATTACAAACGGATCTGGAACATCAAAAACAGGCTCTTCCAAATCTGGATTGTTTAGAGAGGCGACAAGATACTTATTCCATCGAAGGAAGTCTTCTGCTGCTAACGCATTCGCCTCAGATATTGCATCTTTGAGATGAAACCAATTGTCAAATCCCAAGGTTCTACCGTCGGAACAAAGTTTGGGCAATACTGATGGCTTTCTTGGTGATGAAGCAGCCTGTGCGTCCTCCTCATGCTCAACCCCATTTGTATTCATCCGGAACACGTCTTCTTGAAACACAACATCATCGTCATTAAATGGAGTCATAATCACCTTCTCCGCCGGCAAAACAGGACCTTCAACTAAATTTAATCTCTCTTGCGATATCAAATCTAAGCGACTCTGCTCTATCCTCTTCAATCTCTCTCCCTCTTCTGCATTAAACCTCCGTGTTGTGGCGTACTCATTGATCATGTGAGGGATCCAGACCAGCATGGGCAAGAAAGTCGCAAGTAGGAAGAGGAGCAGGACGTTTAGGTTTGAGAAGAGTGGGTCGCCGAAGAAGCGTTGGCAAAAATCTTCTTCGTCTACAGTGTCAACTGCATCTCCATTTGCATTGGTGGGAGGTGCAGTTGATTTTTGACTTGTGCTCTGATATGTCTTCAGTTTCTTGCTTCCCATTGTTTCTGTTGTTTGTGTCGATGGTTGATTATTTTGTGTGACAAGTTATGGGTTATGGACGACCAGTTGTATGCGTGTCATGGTCTGATGGTGGAGGGAGGTAGACTGTGAATCTCTGTGAATGATAATATGATAGTTGAAGATAGTTGATTTTGGGGTTTGGGGTTTGGGGGAGTGTCAAACCACCACCGACCACTGTCTTCAAATCGCTTCCAATATTAGATCAAGAGATGTTTAGATGCAACTGAAACTCCGCAACGATCATTACTATCACGCGGTAGATCCCCTCCGCCGCATACCGCATACTACATTAGTTTCACGATGGCATCAAATCCAACACTATCACGCCCACGTCCATCTAGCTCGTAGTAACTGCGGGAAGAGAGTGTGGCGTGTCTGATACTCCATCAATCAATACCTCTACAACCAACAGCCACAGCCTCCGATATGGCGTCTATCATGCATCTTGTAACATCTTCTGATATCCCTCTAGTCTCGATCGCGGCAACAGCTCTTCTCTGCTTCATTGGTATTGTAACACTGCGTCGAGCACTTTACACCGCCTCCAAACCCCGAGACGAATCAATAAGGGTAGCTCATAATGGATGCGACGACCCGAATTGCATTCGTTGTCATTCTAAATCATTGCGTCATATTGAAGCTTTTCGACGCAATGCAACTTTGTTACGAAGATTGGTGAAACTAGAACCGGAAATGTTTGAGGGAATGCGAAATGAGATATGGACTGTTGTTGACGAGATGGAGAGACAGGCTAGTAATGAGAGTATCAAGAGTGTATATAATAGTGTGAAGAGAACGGTTCGGTCATCCATTGCTCCAGAATCAACAATAGATTCAATTATTCCGCGATCACCACAAATTGGACAGGCTCCCACCGTGTTCTTTCTTCCAAACCTTGAAGCCACACCATTCCATCATACGTCTTGTGTCGATTCTTGTCCCTGCAAACGTCTATGGAACACTCAGCCACTCGATCCAAAGTCTCCTCCAATACAAACTACTGGAGATATTGAAATGTTACAACAAAATTTCAACACAATAAAATCTGAGCTTGATAATGTACTTTCTATGAATGAAGCTCAATTTGCTCCATTCGACTCAGCAGTTTATAGCTCAACAGGCAACAATGAACATAGCCCAGAATGGTCATCTATCTATCTCTTTCATCAAGGTTTGAAACAATTAGCATGCGAGTGTTTCCCCAAAACAACAGCCATCATCGAAACATCATGTCCAAATCGAATGGCAGGCAAATGCGGACTAGGATCTATCTACTTCTCAAGATTGAAATGCAACACCAAAGTTATTGAACACTACGGACCAACAAATGTCAGATGGAGATGTCATATACCGTTGCATGTACCAATAAACAACACAGAGAGTCGTCTGAGTGTAGGAGTAGGTGCAAACGAAGAAAAAGTAGGATGGAAAGAAGGTGTGCCTATTCTGTTTGATGACAGTTTTCTTCATTTGGCTACGTATGCTGGTGATGATAGTGCCATTTTAGAAAATAATGATTCAAGGATTGTTTTGATAATTGATTTTTGGCACCCAGCTCTTTCAGAGGGTGACCGCAATGCTATTGGTGTGTTGTATCCTCCCGGGTCGTGATTCTTTTCAGTTCATGAACATTAGTTTTAATCTAACTTGTAATAAATACTACTGCTGTAATATTTGAAGCCATAAGCTCCAATCCATACTGTGATGTGGGGTGACCACAGAAGATATGAATCACTTACGCTTGAAGTTATGTAACCAAACTGCATTGGTGGCTATTTAATGAGTATGGCATTGATAGTCTCTAAAGTCAAAGTTGACCCTTTCAAAACCACCCAGTCTCTTTTATGTATTTGCAAGGATTTCCCCACTATGACTGGTTCTGCGGCGCTCGTTTCGATTATCCATTTGTCTCCAATTTGATAATCACAGTCCTCTACAATGCCAGTCACAAAGACACCCTCCTTTTGATTAGCATATCCAAAATATTTACCAGCGACTACTAGTAAAACTTGGCCGCAGTCACTTCTGATGGCCAAATATTTCCCGTCTCCATCATCCACTCTCACCCATTGTTCCAAAAGTGTCCGATCTGGATCATATTCTTGAAACACATGTGCTTCAGATGGAACACATTGAAAATATCCTACATCATTCGTATCCCTTGGTGTATTATTTCCCGCTTCATTCCACCTCTCTAAGCAATCCATATCATCTTCGTCTAAATCCATACAAGAGTGCCAATGTACAAGAGGGACAGTGGTCTCTTGCGTTACAGTGGTTACTCCTGCAAATGCCATGGGTTGTTCTTTACTCTCGTGCGATGAAGGATCTATTTTGGATCTTACATCTAGAAATGCATAAGGAGTTTGAATGTATCGCACTTGTATAGTATCATCTGGTTGGTCTAAATGCTTAGTTTCGATAGTCGCGGTTGGATCTTTCGAAGTATTGTGTGGAGGAATATGTTTCAGTCGTCGACGGATATATTTTCGTGTCCATGTTCCAACAAGCCAATCGGGTACCATCTTGCAGGTGATGTTTTTGGGTTGTATTTTGTTATCGGTTATCGGGTGTCGGGTGTCGGGTGATCTCGGGTGATGCAGGATCTGCAGGATCCAGGCAGGCAGGGTGTCACCCCTTTACACGGCGGCTGAAATTTCGGTGGACAGCAAGGGTGCGTACCGAAGGTTAGCCCCCGCTCNGGGAGTCCTCCGCGTAGCTGGCCAGGACTCCCGTTACCGCCGTGTAAAGGGGTGGCAGGGTGTCAGGGTTGCGGTGCGGTTCCTTCTTCCCGCCATCCGATTTGTAGGTAGGCACCAATCACACCATCTTCAATCCCTCATCGACTTTCCTTCCTCCTTTTCAATCACCCAGAAGTCTACTCGGTCAACCCGGTGATTCATCAACACCACCAGAAATGTGTGCTACATGGTACTGTCAGTTTGACGTAATCTATACCTTTCTCGTGATTCGATGACAATGAAGAAGATTTTCTTCATGGCGCAAGTAAAGATTGCATCTACATTTGTAAGTCCAATACCATCTATTCAATCCACGCGAGAGAGATGCAGCTCAAGCCTGTACATAAGCAAAACACCACCATTGGTAGTCGTGGGTACTGTAAATGAAGCATTAGGAGCGGCTATGGCAATATGTGCGAAAGATGCAATTATGAATCCAGGATTGATGGAAAGACACACTCCCGTACCGCAGGCTCAATCTATTGCATTTTACAATACAGATAAGGAGCGACAGCAATTATCATCCGAGACAATATCTTCAATACAAAATGCACTGTTATATCTAGGACCGTCACTGAATAATTTTGAACAGATTTTGGCTGATTCATTACAGCTGTTTTCGCGTATCGACCAAGACAACGAACACCAAATGCTATACACAAGTGTAGAATTTGGAACAGAACAAGGCATAAGACAGCTGCGATCTCTCTCTTTAGTTTGTAATCGATTTGCATTCATGGGATTGAATCTAAACACCGGAAACATCAACTCCCAAATAGCCGATGATCGGTTCATCATGTCAAGAGAACAAGCGGAAATATCGGGAAGTAAACTCCAATCATTTTTAGATGAAAGAAATCCATCATCCACAGCAGCGATTATGGATACACCAACACATTTGGCAATGTTACAAGCCAATTCTTTACCGAGGTGTAAGGAGGGTGCCCTTGGCGAAAAAGATACATGGGCAATCAAGGCCACAATCCAAGATATTGATTGCGATAACAGTGGGGTTTTATTTGAATATCAATATAACTACAATGATCCATTCGGTGGTTGCGATCCTTTGATGTGCCCTTCGGTTGGATACATTATACCACAAGTGCATTCATCCATGTACAACTCAATGAGTAGGGAAGCGAAAGATGCATATGCTGCTGCGTATTCAGCCGGTGTTGGATCGGGATTAGACAATGTTTCAAGCATTTGCATTGCAAGCAGTGTGGAATCATTGTTTATGAAGTTAGGCAGACCACCAGTATACTCGTGGGCTACAATCGATAAGATCGTTGAACATAGCATTGAAGCTGGGAAAAGTATCAAGAAAGAGAATGGTCTTCCTAGAAAGTTGTACAACGAATACGGCTACAAATAAAAATAACAGCTACAATATAATATACGCTAAATGCAAGGTGACTGCTGGGGATACTGCTGTGTAGGCGTTGAAGCAAGTTGTATGATTTTCACTTGTAATTTCAATAGGGATATTGAAATAAAGTATTATTACACTTTACTAGATTGTATTCCCTTGATGGCAGTGATAATCCTTGGCAAATATGTTGTGATTTCGCCCAACTCAGAATTGTAATACTTCATCACCGCAACTGGATTCTTAGTGAACTGCTGATGCCGATGCCACAAACCCAGTATCACCACCAGGACAAGTGCAAGGTGAAACAAAGCAGCTCGGGCATGTCCCTCCACCGCAACAATCCTCACCAGGCTGACACTCGCCACCTGTAGGAACGCATGATTCTGGATTAACAGCGTTTCTAGTGGGGGCTGCTGCCGGTGTAGGCGTACGAGAGAAACGCTTTGAATATTTGCTCTTTAACCCATTGGATAGACCAACATTGCTGCAGAGGAAGACCAACGAAGATAGCTTGATGTTCATGGTGCGATTGGATTCTTGGCGAATAAACAGTGTTTGTTTTGCTTTGGTGATGATGTTGTGTGTTGTGTCTGCTCCTGGGGGGTGGAACACAAGAAATTTGCTCGCACAATAAGAGTCCTCGCCTAGTTAAATTGATACCTT
>JALLPH010001143.1:0-12088 GCA_036939855.1 Cyclotella choctawhatcheeana
GACTCGGAGGTTCCAGCTTGGAGTACAGCACCGAGGCTGGTCCAACCAAGTTTCTCGTTGGCACAGAACAAGGCATTGTCATGTCCCTCAATCTCAATCTGCTTCGCAACAAGAAGACCAACAACAATGGCTTAGTTTCATTTTACCCTTTACCCATTTGGAGCAGGGTAAGGGTACAATTTTTACCTTTACCGGGTAATTACCCGGTAAAATTGAGGGTAAGGCTTTACCCTGCCCTTACCCTGACCCCCTCGGGGTAAGCTGAGTTTTACCCATTAAATTAAAGGGTAAAGTTGCTATATGGCCTATATATAGGCTTTCTAAGAGACTATTATAATGCTGCTACAAGCTATTCATATAGTAGTACTGTTGTTCATGTCCATAATGGTAATTTCTAATTTCAGTGACAATTCTGTATGTAGTAGGTATTATTCAGAGGGTAAGGGAGTAAAGAGCGAAGAACGGGGTAATTTTACCTGGTAAGGGCACTTTACCTTCCTCTGGCCCAAATCAGAGATACCCAGTAAAAATAGGGTAATTACCCGGTAAAAATAAGGTAATTACCCAGTAAAATGAAACTAAGAACAATGGCATCACTGTATTTGACACTGGCACGGGTGCTGCTCACCATGACCCCATTCCATCAATTCAACCTAATCCCACCCACAACTAGTACTTCATGACTGTGGGCGGTTGGTCAGCTTGCATCTGGAGTGAAGACATTAAGTCTCCCATCATTACTTCGCAATACCACAGTAGCTACTTGACTTCAGGCTGCTGGTCACCGACTCGTGCAGGGGTATTCTATGTAACACGCTCTGACGGAGTGGTTGATGTATGGGATATCAGCCATAACCAAAACGAGGTAGCATACAGCCACAAAGTAAGTGATGCATCCCTAACAAGCATTAGCATTGAAGGTAACACTCAAAGTGGGGGCAAGCTTGTTGCTATTGGCGATGCTAATGGCATTGTCAGTTTGCTCGAGGTGTGTGATTCTCTAGCACAACCTCAACATAACGAGAAGGCGGCTGTCAATGCGATTTTCGAACGAGAGACTAAACGTGAGAAGAATCTCGAGGTCAGAGAACGCGAAGTTAGGCGTGCCAAAGCTCAAGAGAAAGAACGCCTCAGGAAGGAAACGGCTGGAACTGAGACTGATGCGAGCAATAATGAAGATGACATGCTCAGTAGCTTAGAACGGGAATTCTTCAACGCCGTCAAGACTGAAGATTAGGCGTCCTGGAATTCATAGTATTCATCTTTCATCCTCGCCAAGCGTGTCATTTGGATTCATTCCCCCATCTGATACCTATTTAACTGTTAACAACATTACCATAAGTATTAGTGAACCAAAGCAGTAACATCATTCACCTACCTGTTACCATCATATTATAACCCTGTCAGTGTTATATTTTTTACGCATAACATGATTATCTATTCTATATTGGGGTGATGTTTAAAAGCGTTCGCTGAATGCACATCAGTTCACTTTTGGTTGCAGATCTGGTGCTGCATTAGTGATATTCATACGAATGAGTTTGTGAAAGGCAGAGGAGAGATGAGAGTGATGGACAGATTTTAACAGATCAAAGATAACCAACTTGCAGGTGAATAGATCAGTTCAACTTCTTCCCCAGAGAATTTATCTGCCAAACTCTGTGATGCAAACAGCTTTAGCTCTACATCTAGTTGAGTTGACATCAAGTAGTAGCAAAAGCATAGGTTCACCCACGTGCCACGTGCAAGAGCAAGAGATACGGGTAGGTAGGTGCAGGGTGCAGGTGAGAGGTGAGATAGCGGATAGCGCGCCATTTTCTGCATAAATGAAAAATGACGCTTTGCATTTTGCATTCTGCCCAACCAGCAACCAGCAACCAGAAGCCAGAAGCCCACTTTCAATCAACCATTAATCAACCATGTCTTCCGCTCCAAGACTTCCAAACTACCCGCTGACTAACCTCGCCACAGCAGAATTCACAGCCACCAACAGTGCATTCAAGGTCACACCCGCAATCATCCACTTCTGGACCACCAAATGTATGAGATGTCCTGCAGCACTCGAGGAACACAATGCATTAGCCGCATCACCTATCTACAAACATGTTAAGTTTGCATCCATATGCTGTGACCTCTGCGACGGAGCTCGTGAAATTCTCGAGCAGACGGACGAGCCTCGATGGAGTAACATCGACCATTATTTCATGGGATTTGAACACAAGGAGCTGGCCAAGAAAGTCTTGGGATTTAAGAGTGTTCCATTTTATGTGGTACTGAATGAAGAGGGTGAGATAGTGCAGATGGGTGGGAAGAAGCAAATCGATTTCAATAATATTCCGGGGATGATGAAGGAGAGCAGTCCACGGGGGGTCGAGGATGTTGGGGAGAAGGCGTTTGTTTTGGATCTGGATTTTTAGAGTACTAGAAACAACAGCGACTGATTTTTGAGAAATGGATGGTAGAAGCGACAGTCCTGTCGGAGACTTTTGAAGACAATTTACTCAAGCTCTTATTATGTGATTTGTATTGCAGATTGCCGCAGGTCTTATATTATTAGACAACAGGCTGGAGTGGGTAATTGATGCATATAGTGACCAATGGAAAATTACAAACAAATCAATTCAAGCACGAGATGGTATTTGCGAAATTACAGAAACCGCATCCAATATTATTATTTGCCTAGTTTACATAATGTATTCAACTACACATTGTCCGGCATTTCCCGAAAAGGGAGCTCATCTCTAAGCTTGTCGTCTCCCATCACTTTGTACTCAACCATCTTGGCATCGAAGGTCAACATCATGTACTGCAGTTCCTCTGAAGACACCATCTCCTGGTCAACTAAAGTGGATGCTAAATGATGGAGCAAATCCATGTTATCTGTCAAAATTGCTTTTGCTTTTACATATGCATTGTTCACAAGGCGTTCCACCTCAGAGTCTACCATACACATCATTTTGCTCCCCCAGACATTTCGATTTACTAACCCAAGTGATTTTCCCATAAATGGGGCGTCTTGGCTAGGAGATGCTAGCGCTACGGGACCTACGGCTTCACTCATTCCAAATTCTTTCACCATCTTCTTTGCGATACCCGCAACGTGATATAAATCATTTGTGGCTCCAGTAGTCACCTTATCTTGTCCAAAAATAATCTCTTCTGCCACACGCCCACCAAGTGCAACGATTAGTTGACTCTGGAGATATTGTTTACTGTACATTCCTGATTCTAGTCTACTCGAGAAGATGTGTAATGTGTGAAGTGATATCATATTGAATTGCAAGCTCTGGACAACCCACAAATTCTTACCTGGACTCTTGGGGAGAGAAGAAGGTAAGTCCTCCAGCACCATTTGAACGTGGGACAATCGAAACCTTTTGAACACTGTCATAGTCAGGAATCACAGACCCAACAATGGCATGCCCTGCTTCATGATATGCTACCAATTCTTTTTGCTCTTGACTCTGGTATGCAGTACCTCCACGCTTTTCCATTCCAACCATCAATCTATCAAGTGCCCCATCAAGCTCCACCCACCCAATTGTTGATTTGTTATTCCTTGCTGCACTCAGAGCTGCCTCATTCATGAGATTCTCGAGCTCTGCTCCACTGTAACCCGGGGTTCTTCTTGCCACGGCGCTTAGGTCAACATCACTCTCTAGTGGTTTCCCTCTTGCATGAACGCCCAGTATTCGTCGTCTACCCCCAACATCTGGTAAGTCAACAGCAATCTTTCTATCAAATCTCCCGGGCCTGAGAAGAGCTTCATCCAAAATATCTAAACGATTTGTAGCTGCTAACAAAATGACTCCAATGTTTTGCTCAAACCCATCCATTTCCACCAAAATTTGATTGATAGTTTGCTCTCTTTCATCATTGCCACCAGCATAACCTGCACCTCTTTGCCTCCCAACTGCATCAATTTCATCAAGAAATACTATACATGGTGCATTTTTCTTAGCTTGATTGAACAACTCTCTAACTCGAGATGCCCCTAAATAACTACCAGTGAGATCTTAAGCAGATATATGTTCAATATATTCTCGATTGATGAAAAGATAATGCCTACTCACCAACACCCACGTACAATTCCACGAATTCTGAACCTGACATGGATACGAATGGTACACATGCCTCGCCTGCCACTGCCTTGGCCAGCAGTGTTTTACCTAGAAAGTGTATGAAACATCAATGCAAGGTGAGCAGACAACAACACAACTCATACGTGATAACAGAACCCAAAATGTGAATCTCACCAGTTCCAGGAGGACCATACAACAACACTCCTTTGGGAATGATGCATCCATTTTCAGTGTATGCAACTGGATTCTTTAGAAAGTCAACAACTTCGGCTAGTTCCAATTTAGCGCCGTCACATCCTGCCACGTCATCAAATGTAACATTTGTCTGAGGGTAAAAGTTGTACTTTGGCTTCATTCTTGCAAGCGACAAAGCATTGCCACCGAGTGGATTGCTTCTTCGGAAAAGGAAAAATAGAGATACAAACACTGATATGGGGAAGAGCCGAGATAGTATTGACTTAAATGTTGTAGGTTTGGGTAGAGACGAGACTGATATGTCAACATTGTAGTTGGAAAGTGTACATAGCAACTGTGGATCGTTTGGTAATTGATTAATACGTATTCGTCCAGGTGTTTGAAGTGTGGCATGTGATGATCTTCGAAATAACCGAGAAAACCAACTTCTCCTGGGAAGTTGCAATTGACCAATTAATTGTGTTCCATCTGGGTCAAATGTAACCTTTTCAAATGGTCAAGAGATTAGGCCTTGATAGCTAGGATTTCAGTACAACATTCTTAGAGATGTATTAACTTACCTTTTCAATTCTACGTTGTTTGACCAAATTCAGAAAATCAGAGTAGCGAATGTTGTGTATAGGTGATGCATTGATGGGACGGCGTCCTCGCATTATTTGATGATACGGTGCCACTGGAGCACGTGCTGACGGTGGTGTCGCGTGCAATACCCACAGTGTATCTTTGATTACATTAGGTGCAACATATCCTTGCCTCGCAGTTGAAAAGTTGTTTGTAGAGAATGCTAGCAGAGTGCCCTGAGAGAATGAATGGCACATGAAAGGCCCTGTTGCCATCGTGCTCAGTGGTGAAGCCGCCATCTAGAGAGAGCTATGTTCTTTTGTTCCTCTTTCTGCGTTCTTTGTTCGTGTCCACATCATGTATACCTCCATCGGTTGCTGATGGTGTATGGTGTCAATTGTCATTGTTGCCCGTGGTCCCCGGCGTGGCGTCCGGCGTGGCCCGTGGGAAATTAGCGGGCATAAAGTGCGAATACAACAACTTAGTTCATCATGGCAAACACGGCCAAACACCAAGACAACTTCACAAGCCTCTTAGCTGCAACCCTCTCTACCATCGTCCACCAACTCCTCCACTCTCGTGCCATTTATCCACCAGACAGCTTCGTAATACATCGCTATCTAGGCGTGCGATGCCATGCCTCTCGCGTCCCCGCGGTAGGGCAATACATTGACGACTTTCTAAGCGTGGCAGTTCCCTCTGTCGTAGCTGGCATCGGAGAGGCAATTGTAATGATTGTGATGGAAGAGGAGATACTAGATGATGGGAAGAAAGTGGCAATGAAGATACTGGAAAGGTTTGAATTCACATTTACAATGGATGGGACAATTCATCACATGGATAATACACCTATTGCTCCAACGCGGCGGGAAGACTATGATGATCCAGGGACAAATGAAAAAGCCGAGGCGTCGAGACTTGATGCACTCGATGCTCAGATAGTAAATGAGGCACGGACTGAGCTGGAGTATTCATTCAAGCAGTGTCTATTGGGTGTAATTGCATTGGAGAGAAGAAAAAAGAGTGTGGGTGAAAAGCCAGAGAACTTGAGCTTCAAATTGTGCATGCGTACTGTTGAATCCAACACGAATGGAGCTACTGGTGAAACTATATCATTGAATAATTGTCAACAGTTGATGCAAGCAGTGAATAGTGGATATTGGCGTGAGCCTGATACGTCGTCTTGTCTTCTATCAAATAATACAAACAGTAGGAGAGGATTATACCGACCTATCAAAGATATTTCATTGAGCAATTGTGGAATGAGCATGAAATTAGGAATGGAGGTAAACCAAAACAAGCATTGAGAATGATGTTCGATGTGTTCTATGATCATGTATTGTAGGATTTGGAAATGACAGGTTCAAGATTCTCAATACAAATCAATTCAGTCGCTCTAAAACAATGGCACTTGCTCCACCGCCTCCATTGCAAATACTTGCACATCCAACTGCTGCTCCACTCCGTTTCAATACATTGTACAAATTTCCAACTATACGAGCTCCCCTTTGAACAAAAATAATAAAGCCAGACATTGTAAGAGCAAAATAACATTTTTAATTGCAGCATCAATAACATCACTCACGACATTCCAATTGGGTGGCCTATCGCAACAGCACCACCATAGACATTTACTTTGGAAGGATCCAAATTTAGTATCATGCTATTGGCTAATGCCACTACTGAAAATGCCTCATTCACCTCATGATAATCTATATCATTTAATGTCATACCAGCACGTTCGACAGCAATTGGGACGGCTTTTGAAGGAGCGGTGGTGAATTGTACTGGCGGTCCTTCGGCGTCACCATACCCTCGCACCCGTGCTAATGGAGTTAAGCCTATTGCAATGGCCTCTTTCTCATCCATCATTATCAATGCTGATGCACCATCATTGATAGATGAGGCATTACCAGCTGTGACAGTTCCATCCTTTTGAAATGCAGGACGTAAAGATGGCAATTTGTCAAGATTAACTGAATGGGGCTCTTCATCTTTGTTGATCATTTCACTGGCAGCCCCGCGCTTTTTTTGTCCTTCTACGGCTACAATTTCATCTTCCCATACGTTTAACTCCATACCTTCCCTAGCCCTTGTATAACTCTCAACAGCGTACCTATCTTGATCTTCACGTGAAATGCCATAGTCTGTTGCACACTTTTCTGCACAGTTGCCCATGTGTACATTGTCATATGGGTCCCACAGTCCATCGTGAATGATACCATCTAGTAATTGCTGATGGCCTAGAGACGGAGAGTTTCGAGAAAGATAGTGTGGGGTATTCGACATGGATTCCATACCTCCTGCGATGATTGCTGCGTTTGAAGTTGATTTGTATAGACCTAGTTCAATAGCTTGAGCTGCAAGTGTTATGGACTTCATACCACTGGCGCAAACTTTATTCACTGTAGTACAAACGACATCATCTCCGAGATCTGCTCCCAACACAGCCTGACGACACGGTGCTTGTCCGATCCCCGCTTGAAGGACGTTGCCCATGTATGCTTCAACAATTTTAGGTTGGGCATCATCACCTAGACGCGAAATTGCGCCTTTTATAGCAATCGAGCCGAGTTGAGGAGCCGTTAGATGAGACAGCGCACCTTTGAATTTGCCAATGGGTGTTCGGGCGATGGAGCAGATGACGGCATGTGTTTTACTCATGGCTTTAGTGTTGATGATGTTGGACGGATGCTATGGTAATGGAGAGTTCCGAAAAGAAGATTTAGTTCAACGTTAAAGGTAATGAATATAAAATAATATTATTGAACCTTTAAATTTTTATCTCAACTTCACCTATCACCCCTCCAGAGGAAGCAAGTAGAATCAAGTCTCACAAGCTCACAAGCTCTTACTGTAGGAAATGCTCTCATTCAATCAATGTGTTGCTTAATTCTAAAAGATTCTCAACATCGAACATGAGTCTAGTCTTGAAACGTTATTTTCAAATATCATGATTCCAAGCATGAAAACAGTTCCAAGTTACAAATCATCTCAGTGGATATTTTTAATTGTCATCTTTTGATCAAAGAAAGTAACAGCTATGCAAACGTTTCGATTTCTTCACATTCTTTTGCATTAAAACCCCCTCTAAGAACTTAAAGTGTATCATATGCACGTCAACTGTGGTATTTCACATTAACTGTGGTGTTGGGAGTGGTATGATGCATCTAACTGAAGCATTTTCGGATAAGTTGCTGGTGAAAGCTGGTGAACTATCCCAAAGCCTAACAAATTAAAAACGTCAAAGTTGGATCCACGCAACAAAGTTAAATTCTTTTCTAGCTATCTGGCTAAAATTAACCAATCAAACTTCAACTCATAATACATGATATCTAGGAGTGTTATACAGTTTGAACTTGTATTACAAACCAAAAGCTCCCCCACCCTTATTCATCCATTGTTACGTGTAAACAAAATGATCCCCACTTTCAATGTTGTCCCCAACTCTAGCAGAGAATCAACATTTCAACAATACCAATACATCACCATATCTTACTCCTCATCCTTCGAATGTTTACCAATCTGAACCTTCGCCTCCACCCTCTGCAAATAGGCATTATACTCGCATTCCTCATACGTGTGCCTCTCGTGCCCGCACTTGTTGGGGTTCCACCACGTCTCGCGACGACATTTGTTTAAATCAATGAGGATGTGGGAACATGTGTCACGCCAGGCGAGAGGGATTTGGGCTTTTTTGATGGCATCGATGTCTTGATCTTTGCGGGGTTCGGCTTCGGGGTTGTAGTGGTGTGCTCCTCCCATGATTTATTGCGTTGTGTTCGGACGATAATGGAGTGGTTGTACACGGCGTTCCGGGGTTGCTGGATTTTATTTGGGAGGGCGTTTGGCGTTTGGCGTTTGGCGACAATGGGATTTTCATTTAGCGATTCCAAGTCGCGGGATCCCGATTATCACGAACCCTACACCTTCACGAACAATGAACGATGGACGATGGTAAAACAATGAACGAAAGCTTGAATTCCACATGAAGCGTGAAGCTTCACCCGCTCCTTCAATAATACACTTCACTCTTCACACACCTCTACAAAATACCAACGAAGCCGCACACGACCACCACTGATTCATATCATGCTGTCATCCTCAAGATCGCACATAATGACAATCATTTATTTCGTGGTGGCTCTTCTATTAGCTCCCACAGACACAAAGTCGACATCAAATCAACTAGACCATCACCTCGAAGTTGGAAACACTGCCCTCTCCAACTCCGACTTTCCCGCAGCTATCTCACATTATCAATCATGTCTCGAGCTTGATCCAGAACATCGATATTGCCTCATAAATTATGCCTCTGCACTCGTCGATTCCATCGATCCAATCGAGTCTGAAGATGCCAAATCCCAACGCTCATCGAAAGCAATTGATATGCTGCGACAAGTATTGAAGTCTCACCCTTCCGATGGAGACGCAGCATTCAATTTAGCTATATTACTACAAGATACATCCCGTTCCGAAGATGTTACCAAAGAGGCAGCGCAGTTATATCAGATTGCAGTACAAGCATCCATTGACTCAGGAGAAGAGCGGTGGGATGCATGGGCTAATCTTGCATCCGCTCAACAGGAATTGGGTATCTTCATTGGCCCGTTCGGGGCTCACACTAGCTACGAACGATCCATTATATATCTAGAAAAAATCGTAAAGGAACACCAATCGAATTTAGATCAAATGCAGCAGGAAGTGGTCGAGTGGGATGAAGCACAGTATCAAGAAATTTCTGCCGAGTTATGGGAATTGAACAATCTTTTGTCGAAGTTATATTACGGACTAGGGACAATATTATCAGAATTGTCGCCGGAAAATTGCTTGTATTTGATGAATCAAGAGACATTGTTGATAGATGCCGTGGATGGACAGGACGATGAGGAACAGGCAAAGAAGATTTGTGATGCAAATGCTGTCAATGCTTTAAGAAATGCCGTAGATTTGGATAGGGATAATCTGGTGGCGGCTCATATGCTAGATGCTATGGTTGGCGGTGACATTGATAATGGAAGCAAGAGGGCCTCGAATGAATTTGTTGAAGGTAAGCATTTTTTGCCAGTCTATAGTGGTAATCCCCGGAATGTATTACCTAATGTCGTGTTTGTATTTTTGTTATGAAGCTCTCTTTGATGATTTTGCTGCAACATTTGATGACAAACTGGGTGCATTGAATTATCAAGTGCCGTATTTTATTGGAGAAGCTGCTTACTGGCTTCTTCAACAGGGCGAGAGAGAAACTTACAAATCTGTGCTAGATGCAGGTTGTGGTACAGGATTGGCGGGTCGCTTCTTGAAACCTTTAGTTGATGGACCACTGATTGGTGTAGATTTGTCAACAAAGATGTTGGATGTAGCGAGAGAATGTACACTTCTCAAAGGTTGTGGTCTGAAGGAGGTTGCAGGTGACAATGAGAACATTATTATCGATGAACCTGGAGAAGAAGATCTACGATCTTCAGTAAAACTTTACAACCATTTGATCTCATTAGATTTGGAAACTGCCACACTGGAAGAAATATACTCGGGATATGATGGTGTGCAAGATGGATTCGAATTGATTGTAGCTGCAGATGTCTTAGTTTACATAGGAGACCTACGAAAACTATTTGTCAACTTCGGCAAGCTATCTGCTGAAAGCAACGAAGAACGTGATGCATTCCTAATATTTTCTTGCGAAAGAATAGAAGAAGAGGATGCTCCACCTGCCGGATGGAAGCTCCAAAGTTCAGGACGATATGCACATTCCAAAAAATACGTTGTCTCTACAGCAAAAGATGCTGGATATCGTCTCATTGGATATGAAGAGATAGTTCCTAGAATGGAGAAAGGGAAAGAGGTACAAGGACACTTGTTTCAATTTGCTTATGGATTAGACGAGAATTTGGTTGAAGATGATATAGAAACAGAAGATATGGTGTTTATGGACATTATCAATGAGGATGGTGAAGTAGTGCTACATGATGAGCTATGATCTCGGTACAAATTGTACCAATATTAGATTAAAATCCGCATAAAAAAATATGCTATCTCGTTTAGTAGCTACATTTTAAACTAAATTTGGCTCAAGTGCTGCACCTCTTGAAGTAGTCTTTGCATTATTAGTAGTTGCCATGAAGAGTTTACAATTTTGTCTAAATGTACAAGTGTATCGCATTTGTACTTGAAAGGTATCACTTGACAATCTACTAGTAGTCATCAAAAAAGTAATTATCCCAACTTCCACCCCTCCCAAAGTTGCCTTTTATCTCTGTTTTCCACCCTGATTCCTAAATAGGAAGGTCAACATGAAGTAAGGGCTAGTTTCAGTCCAAAGTCACTCAATTTTATTGGTGTGAAAAGTAGAATGGGACAAGCCAATTTTGACACCATCCATGACTAGAAGTCAGGTAGTAGTGAGCATTTTAGGGCCCATGTACCAATCTCAAACTTGTCTAACCATTAACCATTTATCATACTACTAATGGTGAGATATTAGAAGGGTCAAGCTGATGTGAATTGCCAGAATAATCAGACAAAAGTATAGATCGGGACTCCGCGACAATTGACTGGGTGGATTTTTAATGACCCAGTCTTAAATGATGTACTACTATACCTAAATAGCCATCTACATCTGTAATCCCAAAAATACAGATCGCGCGATACAGTCAAAAGTACTGACCGTGTTTACACTTTTTTCTNATTTAAATTATTCCAATTACCAATAATTGTAAATAATTGCAATTATCAATTAATTGTTAGCCGTATCATCATTGCAATTAATATTGTTAGAGTGCATAATTGTGTCATTATTGTAATCCTTACATTACAATTATGGTGTCATCATATCATGGGATATGGGGATTGGTGATGAGCATCAGAGAGAGACCGCTGACAGTAAAATTTGATTGTGACACATTTTTATGTATTTTGTAGCCTATCTCCTGGCACTTCCCCACGTCACCACAGGTCACCACCTGTGTGTGGTGTTTTTACCTGTCAGTAGAATTTTGATTACCACAGTTGCAATAAATTAATTGCAATTAATTGCCAACTACAATAAATTGCTGAACTGGAATTAATTGCCCATATAATTGTAAAGAAGTTAAGAATTGTATGGCGCTATTGTCAAATTGGAAAATTTTACAATAAAATTAATTTAAATAAATTCTAGGTATGGTGACGAAACACGAAACTATTTAATTGAAAGGAACCGAACAAATGCAATGATTTTAAGACGATACGACAATCAGCCATTTGCAAAA
>JALLPH010001144.1:0-11921 GCA_036939855.1 Cyclotella choctawhatcheeana
TTCAAGCTAGTGTTGGAAGTGTACCCCCCTATGTGGGTAAAGTAAGTTACACCCGGATCTGCTACATAGCGCATTAGACCGCTTGCAGCCCTGTGTGCTAAAATAAGTGTGCTATATTTTTTTTAGCCCACAAAAACCCAACTGTGCTATAATTTTAGCACAGTGCTATTCCCGCGCAGCCCTGAAGGCCAAATCTGGTGTGCTAAAATACGTAGACCCCGCATAAACGGGCTCCTCAACCCCATATCTTTGTTTGATCACAACTCGCCTGTTTTGATATCTTCCGCTCACGCTGCCTTCAGTTATCGCACCGTCTGAACGCCATCATGTCCGATGGTTCTGATGGCAGTGTCAGCAGCGATGGATACGACATCAATGAAGTTGAATCTGACGCGCCTTTGCTGACGCCAGGGCTAGATGTTCAATACTTCGGTGATAACTTCGCGTTTGGTGATAAACGCGGACTCAAGAGAGCAAAGATCTGTGAAATTAAGGGCCGTGGGTACAACATCAAACTAACCATGGATAACCGTGATGTCATTAGTCACATGAGGATAAGGGTCTGTCCGGTTTATGACGGTGTTCCATCAGCCGGAGGTTACTATGATATCGCCACCAATGTATTCCTTGACGCGTCGGCCAAGCCAATCAACCTCCCGAATCCCAACGCAAACATCTTGGGTAGGATGCGTCAGAGTATCAGGTCTTCTTTAGACGAAGCAGGGCTGGGGGCATATTCTGGTTTCTTAGGGTCTACAAATACATCATCTCCAAATTCATCTCCAAATACGTCTCCAAGTACATCTGCAAATGCATCTCCATGTTCATCTGCAAAGAATACATCACCGTCACATCTATCCAACAACGATACCGAGGCTATTGCTGCCGCTTCTGATGTTGAGTATTCCCATCAATCCTTTGACGATGTAGTTTCACTTCCCGATCCCAATGTTCAGTCCCCTAAAACGAGAGCAGTGTCTTACAAATACACCAACGATCTCCTCGTGTCAGCAGTTGTTTTTTTTAACTTTACTGTCATGTGTGCAATAGCTGCTCTATCAATACTAAGTCAAGACTCAGTGACTGACTATTTGGTTCCTGGGGATGTCATCCTTGAAGTTGTGCAGGAATTTGTTGCTGTTAATCGCATCAAAGGCCTTACGGATCGGAAGCGCTCTCGACATCACGGCTTTTCGAGTCCAGATGGAAATGTTAGCATGAAAAGGCAGATGGTGAAGTATGACAGAGAAAGAGCTTTCAACGCCGTAACGACTGATTGGATGTGTCTACGTCCAATTTTTGACGACAAACAGTTCGAGAGAACCTTCCGTATAAAGCGGTCTATGGTGGATGATATCTTAGGTCACCTAGTTCACCACGATGCATTCTGGCTTCAAACCGTAGACGCAGTTGGTAACAACTCCATTCATCCTCATGTGAAATTTCTAACAGCCCTCAAGTTGATTTGTTATGGTGTGTCTTTTTCTGCATTTCAAGATTACTTCCAGATGGGAGAGTCTACTGCTGCTCTTTGTGTGAGCAAGCTTGCACGTGGGATCGTGGAGTGCTCTGAGATTGCAGACACGTACCTCCAAACACCAACAGAGAGTGACGCTCGGAGGATCTGCAAGTTGCACAAGGAAGTACATGGCCTCGACGGTATGCTTGGATCCTTAGATGTTACCAAGGTTGTTTGGGAGAATTGCCCAAAAGCCTTGAGAGGTCAATATCAGGGCAAAGAGAAGGTAGCAACTATTGGCTTGGAGGCCGTGGCGGACCATACTCTTTGGATATGGCACCGATCGTTTGGTTTTCCTGGTACTCTCAATGACCTGAACATATGGGAGCGTTCCCCATTATTCCAATCCATGCAGAATGGTACTCATTCGGAGATAGATTTTGACTTTGAACTGGATGGACAAACCTTCAGTAAGCTGTACTATCTCGTTGATGGTATTTACCCGTGGCTCACCCGTTTCCTCGCTACAATCAGTGATCCTACAAGTAAGATTGCAAGTTTCTTTGCCGCTCAGCAAGAGGCCTTTTGAAAAGATGTAGAGAGAGCCTTTGGAGTACTGAAGGCCAAGTTTCTCTGCCTGAAGAATCCTATACGTTTGCATCACGAAGACGATAGTATTTTCTGTGTTGTATTGCTTTGCACAACATGATGGTGCAGTATCGTGTCGAGAACGAGGGGCAAACGGAATGTGAAATATTCTATGCTGTCTCTCATTTGGAGGACGAGATGTGTGTTGATTGTAACGAAGATATCCCCAACGAGGAAGATGAAGAGGAAGATGAGAGTTGCAACAACTATGATATGTCGAATCCTGTTGATATGCAAGTGAAGTATAAAATGGTACAGAAGAGGTGGAAAGAATTATACAACGTTGCAGATGCAAAGAAGTTACAGACTGCTGCAATGAATCAACTATTCAAAGATCGGTTTGGAATTGAGGCAATGATCGGCAGTGAAGATATGCCTGATAATTATAACCCATTAGCAATTTAATAATAAAAGCTTAGTACTCCTCTATTCCCATAACAAAGAATTGTGCACATTCATAACAACGTTTGACAGTAGACTCCTTGCCATGTCTTTGTTCGTAAGCTATTTGACAAGAGTGATGATATAACAAACCATGCTTACAGCTCTTATCTCCACACTCGTCGACATTGTCTTGGTTCGACTCCGGGCAGTCAGGGTAACAACACTTCTTGCCGCTCGACTGAGTGAGGTCATGTTCTTCGGAGGCAGCATTAACATCACTGGCAGCATGTTCAAGTGCCGCCCTCTTCCTATTTGCCAACTCTAACTGACGCACTTTCAACTCCTCCTCCTCCATTAGAAGCTTCTGCTGTTCCAACTCCAGTTTCTGCTTCTTGTTCCTTGCATTCAAGGCATTTGCTGCCATCAAATCATCAAAGTACTTCTTCTTCAATGGCGAAGGTGCCATGGCCATAATTTGATGCTGTTGTATGGATTCCATCGTATCATTCCCACGAGCAATTAAATCCGTTAGCTTGCTCATATACGATGCAGTCTCAGCAGAGGGCTTTTTAGACTCAATTGACTCTTTCAATTGAGCTGTGACTTGACCTGCCACTAGGTTCATTTTGCTTTTAGACTTTTCGGTGTCCCTGCCGGGAGGTCGTTGCTTACGTTTTGGTACTGCTTTTGAAGCTTGTGACTGCTTCATCTTCTTCACTGATTGTGGAGGCTCACCTTGTGGAAAGCAGACCAAGAATTTGGAATGATCTTTAAGAAATAGGTAGGCTTGCATCATCTCATCAAATTTGTGTGGCAAACGAGGAACACTAGCAGATCTTTCGTAGTAGATTTGCCTCATGTTTGTGTAGTAGAGGTCCATCTTTTTGTCATCCCTAACCTCTCCAGAAGCCGGTGGATTTGTAATGACTATCCGTGCAAACTTGGAAACAGCCTTTTGTAGACTCTTATTCCAACAGGAAGTGAGGGACCCAGCCGAACGTTCCTCCAGTGTCTTGAAACTGAGGATGCATTCATTGATCTTGTTGGTTTGTGCAACGAGCTTATTGTATGTCGTGGCAACTTTATTCCAAAAAGTGCTCCCCTTTTGGTCTGTACCAGCCATTTCATCCTCACTGTTTTGCATGTACGACTTTGCGAGAATCACGTATTCGTCTGATCTGAAAGATGTCCCTCTTTTTTTCGGCTTCTTGGCCACCGCCACTTTGTCGTCACCAAAATTGTCTGCGCCGGCCTCAGTAAAATCGTCAACGTCATCATCAATAAATTCATCATTCTTAGCGTCAGCGTTGTCCTCTGCAGCAATCTCATTCTCATCCCGACCGTCAATAGCGCTGAGCAACTCTTGGTTGTTCATCTTCTTGAAGGGGGATGGGTTCTTGAAGGGGGATGGGAGGCAATCAATGTGAGCTGCACTAGTACCAGGGCGACCCTCTAAAACAAGCGTTTCCCAGTTAGCTATAGCATCCAGATAGCGTTGGTATGCCTCTGGATCAGCGTCGGGATCTTCAGGGGGGCGGGGAATGGGAGGCGGAGGTTGATTCATGGACGAAAGCTCAGCGGATCTAGTTGGGGTCCAAATATAGCACAGATGAATTTCGGTTTAGCACATGTGCTAAAATGGGCCAATATAGCACAGATGCAAAACAAAAATTCATCTGTGCTATATTTTTTTAGCACAGTTGTCTGGGCTGCGTGCGCAATTTTGTGACATGCGGGATGATGCGGGCCATATTTTGGGCATATAACCTATTTTTTTTTAGCACAGATGGTTTAGCCCACAGGGCTGCAAGCGGTCTAAGCCCCCGAATAATTGTCTAAGTTTAGCCTAAGAGTAAGCCGGCTTACCATATGGTGGAGTAAGGATGCTCTTGTACTAATTCCTATGTAAAAGTTAAGGTTGAGTAAGCCCTGGAGCATAAAACAGAAGCCCTCAAAACCAATAATAGCTCGGTTTGTTACATACCGGTTACCGTCACCTGTCGCCTAGTAACAACTAGTAATCGAAGGCTAGATCCAACGCCATCCCCTTCCCATCCTCCAACTTTCCTAAACCAGTCATTGACATGAACGAGTCCTCCTTACCGCCTGCAGCCACAGCCACACAATTGGCACAAATGCGTCAAGAAATAATGGATTCAATCCGTGCTGAATTGCGAGGCGAATTTCAATCTCGTGTCGAGCAGCTCGAAGATGAGTGCTCTGGTCTAAAGCAGGAATGCAAATTGTTGAAGCAAAGTCAGTTGAAGGGGGAAGCCAGGCTGAAACGCTCACTTCGCACTCGTGCAAACAAGCTCGAAAATGAGTATAAAATGCTGCATCAAACCAATTCTAGGATTTTACAAAGGCAGTTAGAGGGTGAGGATAAAATGGCTGAATTGGAAGAGGAAATAAAGTCACTGCAGACTTTACTATCTAAGGCCGAGAAAAGGGCAAAGTATTATGAGGTATTGCTCAAAAACCAGCCTTGGCAGTATCCTCTACACGTACCAAGTGTCGATGACATCCAGTTACTCGGTTACAACGACGATGATTCTGTACAGATCATTGCAACTATAGATGACCTGTCAGAAATTACCACAAAAATGAGAAGGGGGGAAATAATCCCTGGTGACCATTCAATATCCACTGGATTTTTTCCACGTTACTATGAAGAATTACTGCCTCACTACAAAGAGTTCGCAGACGCATTAGTAGAATATCAGCATACAATTAACTACTACGAAGAAGAGATTACAACATTTGGTTTTTTGTTGGGCAATATGCCGCTTCCAAGACATTTACTGGATATATTGCAAGATGCGCTTGAACAAACACACTTTCAAAGAATGCTTTTTCATGGGAATCGAATTGATGGTTTTGATTTTGGGAGAATCAATTTCATTACAAATTGTGTATCTGCGGATACCAGGCTGAAGTTCCTATTTTTGACAGACGTCACTTTTGAGGATTCAAAAGATATTGACCTATTATGTTCAGCCATCAGCAGAAATGAATCACTGCGACATATTGCATTGTCTAGTTGCAGGGGGGAAGGGGGCATTCTCCGTGAAATATTTGTCAAGCATAGAAGTACATCTGTTCAGGCGGTCACTTTGGAGCAGAATCACTTTTCAAATTTGAGGTCGACAGACATTTCTGGATTTTTATCGTCAAATCCATCATTGAAATTGCTTACATTTTTTGACAGTAATTTTTGCAATGGGCAGTACATTGGGTACATATCCAATGCTTTGAGACTGAACAATACTCTTCGTCAACTCAAATTTGGCAATTCTGTTGCTTCAGATAATTTTCATCATATAGAACGCACAATTTTTGATGATTCAAGTTTGAATGCAGCATATGATTCAAACCATCACTGTCAACTTGACTATGATCGCAATGTCACTTCATACATCGAAAGGTTCAATGTAAGTCATGATCCAGCCTTGAACAGAAGGAAGAAGATCTACAATATTTTATCAACTCGCAATAGAAGTCGTGAAAATGCTGCTTACTTTGATTCGGACGGTTTAGGGATCAATCACGTACCACAAATACTGGCACTGCTGAAGCCCTTCTCAGAACATCATCTAAATGGTGAAAATTATACCCAAGAGGATGTTGAAGTGAAACCGTTATCAATTGCATACGAAATAATGAGAGACTGGAAGATGCCTGAGCTTTACAGCTTGGATCTAATGGAGGAAGACTGAGGTGGGATGAAATTCATTGTTTAGATCACATTATTGTTACAGATGGCATTTACTTTTTTAAAATTAGTTTTCGTAAAATCTTATCATGTTATGTCCCATCCTATTGCTAGTTATTACTTATGTAAGAACAAATTCCATTTCCATACATCTCCCCCGAGGATTACTTTCTCTAGTAACTCACATAAACAAGTTCTGTCTCGCTTTCCATTGCCGAACAACAACAAATATTGCCGTAAGGCCCGCCATTAACGAACCCATAATCAACAAAAATATTGCTTTGTTTGCTTGGTATGGGTTGGAAGAATTTTCGTAACCATAATTTTCAGGATATGACGGTGCAGTATTGAAACATCCAGGGGAGGTATCCCAGGCGGAATCACAAACACAGCTAGCCAAAGGCTCAGATGTGCTAATAGTTCCCTTTGGTCTATAGATGCAGTCACCTCTCCCGGCACAATTGGCCGGACAAAAGAGATTGGGACATACCAGTGCTGCCTTGGGACATTTTATTCTGACGGGACCTTCGCCATTATAGTCAAAGAGTATTGTGTGTAACTGACCGTCGTATTCACATGTTCTTCGTTGTCCACCGGCCATTATTTGTAGTAACCCAAGTTGCTCATTGCATTCCGTTTGTAAGCATAAACTGTAGGATCGTGATCCGTCGGTTTCTATACATCGACTGTTGGGACCATAATATTCTCTGCAGTAGTAATCAAGCATTAATGTGAGAACAAAAAATAAAGAGTGTTCTGCAAAATACAAAGAAATGAACTGGATTACTTACCCTGCTTCCACCTGCTCATCCGACGGAGGTCTGCCATTAAATTCAAGGCAGCTCTGAGGATCAATATGTGGAATGGGACAGTAATCGGCACTTGTAAATATATACGGCCGCATATGATGTGACTTGCCCCCAAAGTATTGAAATTGTTCCGGAGGTTCCTCCAATAAATTTGCCGTTTTTCCAATCCCCACAAGCTGATATGTGTCCACGAGGTCACAATAGGTTTTGGATGTATGGGATGGGTCACAGGTTTGACTGCCCGATTCTTCAGTGACTATAATTCCATTGGCTCCTACTGATATAATTTCGTTGCAAAATTGTTCTTCCATGGATTTGGGGACATTGCCGTATTCATCTATGCAGTCGTCTTCTAAGAATTCACAGCCGGCACCGTGACCAAAGGGGCTAAGTTCAATGTATTCACTTTGATAGTTTGCTCGATACCTTCCGGATAACAATGAGATAAAACCACAACATTAGTTAGTGCATAAGTTTAATAATAGTCACATTTGAATCACTAGTATCCCACTAACTCACCATCCAGAATCTTCCAACAAGGCAACCGTTAGCGGACTCAGCACATTCACCGTCTGCGAAAAAACAGCACCCATAATCTCAGTATAATACGTCCTCTCATCCCAATGCGACCCAAAACAATCGGTACTAGTGGGTTGATTCTCCAATTTGGCTCCCGTGGCATTGACACAATTGAAATGATTCCTAACAATCCGTCGTACGGTTGGTGTCACTACCTCATAGTGATTGGTACCCGATTCTTCGTCAATCACTTCTTTCATGACATTGGGGCCCGGTTTACCTATGTACGCCATTGTTTCACCGTTGACACATGTTACAGAGTCTAATGTGAATGGACGGGGTGTAAGTGGTACACCGGTGATTGGATGGCGGAAATACCGTAAACTGTCGGAGGTGACTCCCAGTACATGACCGATTTCGTGTATAGCCACTCCTACCGAGTATTGTACCGTGTTTCTATTCACCTTGTTCAATACAGAATTTGTTGTTGCAGATCCACCACCATTACTAATATTGTTGTTACTCGTTGAAGAATATGATGTCTTTTGACCATTCCAACCCAACCACTTCTCACTCGCACCGAAATTATTGCTCATTTCACGTTCCGATATAGCCTGCGCTATATTAAAATTGGCAGTGGATACCTCGCCCATCCCACCCAAGCAAAAGTCGATACTGCCCGTTATGGGTCTGTCGTATTGATCGCGTTGACAGCTTAATGCCGAGGCTAGTGTTCCCATGGCTCCGTTGTTTTGTACCCTTCTATTATTATTATTGATTCTGTTTTTGCGGTCGTGGTTGTAATTGAAATTGTTGTTTTCATGTAAATTTCGATCAAACAATCCATCATCATCATCATCATGACGTTTTCTTTTACCATTGCTATCAACGGCAGTATTGGTAGACCCCTCGCAATGTCGATTGACAGTGGCATAGACTAATAAATCGGCTCCACCGCCGATACCGGCCGTGGCATCGGGACAGTAGAGTAGTCGGACGGGATCTTCGTAGTATCCTCTGCACTTTTTACCTTTTGTTTTTGATTAAAAATAATATTGTGTATATTTTGATTTGAAATAACATTCAATGTTGATTATAATCGTGAGATTTCATACGTTTGAAAAATGAATTAATCTCATCCAACGAATAATCAAACATAATACATTATCAGATCAAAAACACTCATATCATGGTGTCAACTATAAAGAAACTTTTCATCAATAATCATTCATCAAAGACCTCTCTCACCGGTACACTCCTCCATCCCATCATCATCCTCACCACCACCACTCGGCAAAATAACATCGACACTACTTCCCACGGCATCCAAAGGATATATCCCACCCACCACGGGCACCACACGTAATATATCACCCCATACCTCGGCCGTATTGGGCAGTATTTCGTAAATCAATAAAAATAATTTCGTGGCGGCGACTGTATCGCCGGCATCCAAACTCAATTCCATTTGCGAGCGGAGGTCGGAGGTGTCAAAGGCTATTCGTAGGGGTTGATATAGTGCGTCGGTGGATGGGTCTAGCGGTGTTGTAGTTGATGATTGAGTTCTTCTTCGTTTGTTGTAATTAAACGATGATTTTGAATGCAAATGACGATGGGCATCGAAGGGATGATTGCCGCCGTAATCGATATCGGGGGCATCGGGAGGACGTGGCGGGGCTAACAAGTGTTGTTGGTACAGACGTTTGGCATTGGTGTTGGCTAACATGAGGAGCATGGGAGTGGCAGCGGTGGGTCGTCTCATGGTTGACTTTTGACTTTTGTTAGCTTTTGTTGTTCGAAGAAAAAGAACGGTGTGAAAATGACTGGAAATTAAGTATTCCGTCACACTGTCATTAGCCGAGTATTGAGTTGAATAAGTAATAAGTATCTAGTGCGATGAAACTTTGAACGGAAAACGATTCTCTCCCAGTATCCCTCTTGGCCTCTCATCAAAACCGCAACAACCAACAACCCGAGAGCACCACAGCCACAGCATCAGGAGTTCAGCGGCATTATTTAAGCTCCAATTGTCAAGTTCTGAAACCACACCTTTGAAGAGCTAACGACCAAGGACTACAAAACTCTACATCTCTCTACATACATCAAAAGCAACAATAAAAACTCTCTACCACACCACGGTTAAAATGAGAATCATTAATTTTGCATGAATCTAGAACAAGTGTGATTTCACAATATGCAATCAAAACGCTATAAAGAGGACAATAACAACAGCTAGGTAGCTCGCATCTTTGCCGGCTCACATAAAACGCCATACCCATACAGTATTATGACTGCTCCATAACAAGGGACCACACCTTCATACAACACCACACCGAGCAAGGTTCGCCCAATCATCGATCCACATTCTCCTTCGGACATTTGGCATCGTTGCCTTGGAATCACCAGCCATCATCACAATAGCAACGGTGATGACGGGTTTGTGTGTCAGTTGTAAGTGTACGTCAACCAAAACACGATCAGTCCACTGCATCACACCCTCAATCATCCTCGAGACAAACAACCATCCTCGGAGGAAGGTGTTGTTCACTTTTGGTATCTATTGTCCATAAAATTCTCGTAAAACAACTCCTCCCGGGGTCAAAACAACGGATGAAAATGGTTGAGAAAAGCCGATATCACATCAAAACCCTCGCATCGTTAAAAGCTATCGGTTTGCTTCGTCTGCAAAAAAAAACGGCATGTGTGTTGATGATAAGATTGCTTTCGATGCTCTGCTAAATCACATACAAACGAAGGAAACAGTAGTTTGTTTGGTAAAGAAGTAGGCAATATATGAATCGAGTTGCTGCGCACAAGAAAGAGGGCTTCGATGATGCTGTGCGCATGAATAACAAAAATTATAGAAGATAGAAAGTTTGACGAAACAAACATATGAGTCATTGCAGATAGATCTATATTTGTCGAAAGCTTCTCTGCGAAAACACACACACCAAGTCAATATCTGATATTGATGACATCAAGGAGCAAAGTGATCTCTCATCTCAGCATAGCACGAGATGTATTCAATGACCTACGCACAGATGCTTTGGAGGTCAAACGACAATTCAAGGTTTCATACGAGGATTGTTTGCATTTTGCATGAATGTACTGTTGAATTAGGTTATGATATACGACGATCTAAGCCCAGAATTCGAGAGCTCAACTTACCTCTCTATGAGGTCACGCCAATAACTAAGAAAAATTAAAGACACCTGTGATAATGATAAACATCATAGCAATGCGGGCAGCAACCATTTTTCATGTATGCAAACGAACATGACTGCACAATATACATAAGCATTCATGTATTCTATTGTGTGATTAGTGGGACAACAATAATGTATTTCTTTATACAGAAACAATGGCGTATACTATATAAGTGACTCGTTGTTGGAGACGACAGCAATATGTGATTGTGATAGGTCTTCACATCGGAACATAATGATTACCATGATCTACATAAGAATTTCTATATATATTTATCTTTTATCAATATCAAGTCTGTTTACAATCATATCCATACATTATTTTATTCTCTTGCTGACATGAGCCGGTACACCTCTTGAGACAACATTACCATATCCGGAAACAATGTAACAACAGCACCAGAATACCACTATTCTATTAGCCAAGAGTGACACTTTTGTATTGAATAAAGAGGTCGTACATTTCAAGATTCAAAAAATCGGAAAAAGAATCAGAGATGGTATCCGCCGTCGCAAGCCGAACAAGAAGACCCAAAGACGAAGCCTTTCGATTTTACTGGAAGGATTGGAAATACAGCGATTGTGACTGGCCATACTCTCTTAATTGATATTTCCATGGGGAGGGGCTGTAGTGCCCATACTACGCTTAAGTCCTAAACCCACGATCGTGACTGGCCATACAAAGGCAGCCAATAAAAATCAGGGGCGCTCTCTACCGGCAGTTAGTGAGCGCCCCCGATTTTTATATGGGATCCGTGCTAGGGTGGTTTTCCACAGGTTATTCAGTATGTATGGTATGGCCGGATGCTTGGCTGGGTCTTCATCTTCACCCCAACATGTTTTCCAGAGAGAGGATCGACCATCGATCTGCAATTATTTTTTTTTTCCACACTAGTCACCATCAATGATCATGCAAGAGAGAAGAACTATGGATGCACTCGATCGAGTTATTCAGAGGCAAACAAGTCGGAAGTTGATTATTTCAGCGATGTGAGTAACGCTTCCTTATTATTTGTCATTATTCCTTTAATCGACATCACCTCATAAATATTCGACCGATCTCTCCAGAAGATTCGTCATCGTTTCTAGAATACCACCTTCTATCAGAGGAATGTACCCCGAGAGGATAATTAAAAGGCAGGCCATGATCTTAGAACAAGTTATATACTGCACATCACCATGTA
>JALLPH010001145.1:0-11909 GCA_036939855.1 Cyclotella choctawhatcheeana
GTGATTGGATCATTGCATCCGCATCATGGCACCTTGACTGTTCCAATGTCTCATTATCCGAGCTCCTACAGCGAGTGCTTTACTTACTATTGACTTATGGAAGACTTCAGTGTGAAAAAGCACTGTCTCTAAGTGTAAGATCTGTCCGGTTGCGGTCCCTTTTTCACCCTATTTTCTTAAATCCTGATGTGGGCAATCACCCTTTCTGTTGGTGTGCTGTAGAAGAGTAAAAGTGGGCGATTTTGCTGATTTCTAAAAAATGTCGCCTGGTGGGCTGGGTGTTTCTATTGTTGTGGACTCCTGATTAAGGGAGGTAGAAATAAAAAGTGGGCGCGCCCACTAAAAAATGATTGGAAAATATTGTGATGGTCGTGATTATTTCCATAGCATATAGTTAATTTAATTTTTTGTGTTATGTATTATTTTGGTTGTTGTTTATGAGATAGTCTTCAAATTCGGCTATGTTGTTTTCTCTTTTTTTCAATAGATTTGCTTCCGACTTTTTTGCTCTTTTCATGTATTTTGTCAGTTCGTAAGTGGGTTCGTAATTTTTTTGCATATCGAGTGGTTTCAGTAGGAATAAACCGTTTAGAGTGCGTACTCTTGAGAGAACTACGTATTCCCAGTTTTGGAAAACGACATTGTTTTTGAATTGAGGCCAAGATGTGATTATGATTGTGTCTTTAGAGCGACCCTGAAGTTTGTGCCCTGTGCACGCAGTTGCGATGTTTACTGGGAGAAGGTTCATTTCGAGCTTGAATGTGTCTCGGATGCTGCATATACGTGATGGCTGTACTGTTGCTTCTACGATTCTTCTCTCTGGGGTTATGTTGAATTGTCTGCTGTGGTGCATCACTTTCAGTTCTTCTTGTAATATTTCCAATTCACGTTTGATGTTTGTTGTATTTGTGTTGATGTTTGTGGTTGAATCTGTTTCCTTCAGTTTTTGCTCCAGATCGTTGACTTTTTTGGCTACGGTGTCGATTTCGTCTGTGTTGTCCATGAGTTCTACTGTTATCCATTCCACGTCTTCTATTGATACAGCCCATACTTTTCTGTTATTGTATATCTTTATTCTGTGTGATGTTGCATTTTCTTTGATTTTTACTGATATGAATTTGCATACTGTCCCATTTCCTCTTGGTGGTTTTTCGTTCATTTTGCTGTTGTCCCCTGTGTATATGAGGTTGACTCCTGAGTATAGGCAGAGGGAGGGATCTGCTTTCTTGTTTCCGCTATATTCAATGTCAGCATCGCCACAAGTTGTTAGAATTCTATGTCTCAATGTGTTGTTTATTCTTCTGGCTGAACCATTTTTTCTTGTCGACACCCCGAATGTGCTTTCAATGATAATTGTATTTGTAGGGGGTGCGTCATCACTATCTTTGTTTGGATTGTTGGCGTTTGTGATCTTTTTGAATATTCCTGCACTGACAGAGTTGCGTTCTTTGTTAGTGGGACACGCGTAGCACCCATCATACCCTAGGTCGTTGGGTGGTGTTAAGTTATTTGTCCCAATCACTCTTGTATTGATTAATCTCCGTTGTTCTTGAGTTAAATCCCCTGACCAAAAATCTGAAAGGAGTTTACCAAACACTGTGTCATTTTTGAATCTGTGTTCGTTCTGTAGGATAATTGTTCCTGAGAGACTTGTCTCAAAAAATCTTGATGAATCCAGTGAATACAGAAGCTGTTTTCTGCTTGCTTTTGTGAGCTGTCTGAAGTCTCCACCAAATATTATGGAGTATCCTCCAAAAATTTTATTCCTGTCTCCAAGTTGTTTTAGTTTGGCATCCAGTTGTATTAGCTCGCTCTCTTTCATGAATGATATTTCATCGATTACAAGGATTCTGCAATTTCTCCAGTCATTTTTCTGTTCTTCGGATATTCCTTTTGACCACATTCCTGATGCTTTGATTATTGTTCTTCCGCCAAATGCAGAAGCGGCTGAACCAGTGTATGCTGTGTAGAAGAATGTGGTGTCCGTCCACTGTATCCCTGCATTCATACAGAACCGATAGCAGAATGTTTCTGCCGCCTTGATAGCTGTTGTTTTTCCTGCCCCCGCTGGTCCGGTTAAAAAAAGTCTGAGTTGGTCTTCGCCCCCTCTGCTTTGGAGAAGTTTTTTTACGGTGTTTAAGCTTGCTTGCTGGCTTGTGCTCAAGCTTGGTGTTGATGTTCCGTTTTGTTCGTTTATTGCATTTGTTATGTATTGTTTGATTATACTGTCCTGGTTTCCAGTTTCGTCAAGTTGCGCTAAGAGAAATGAACAGCAAATGATCTCGTATGTAATGTATTGTTTTTCATCCAGGCATCTGTTGTGTGTTCTTGCCAGGTCCCGTGCAACTCCTGCTAATGACACTTCGTCGCAATTGTTGTTGTCATCATTTTGACACGAATTTAAGAAATCACAGTAGGTTGTGAATCCTCCTGCCGCTCCCCTGAATATTTCCAACAGTGTATCAAAGTTCCTTCTTGTGGATCTGTTGCGTATTTGATCGCTGCTGTTATTGTTATGTCCGTTGGTATCAGAATGCGTTGTGTTTGATTGAACTGCTGATGAGTCATCAATATGACTGGGAGGTATGAAGTCTGTTTCGTTGAAATTGCATCTTCCTATTATCTCGTTGTGCGTAGATTCTAAGTTAGCAAACTGAGTATCGCTCATTGTTTCCTCTTCGTTGTCTTCTTCTTCTTCTTGGCAATCCAGGAAACTAACAGGGTGTGTATAATCGGTGTTGTGTGTTGGAAATTGTTGTGATGGACGTGAAAATTTCTCAGAGTCAGTTAAAAAATATCTCTGTTTTGAGTAAGTATGGCAAATTCAAAACTTACGGAATTAATGTTTCTGGATTGGTATCGTTCTTGTTTGTCTGGAAAGGTTTTGTTGTGTCTGTTGGCAACCTGTTTCTTGTTTCTCTCGTTACTTTGTCCTCTCTTTTTTCTATGTTATGTTGTAGGTTCTTCCTGTCTTCTATATTTTGTAATATTTCAAAACCTTTTTGCCAGAATACCGTCGGTTCTCCACTGTTGTATTTGTTTAATTCCCGTTCGAAAAGCATCCAGTGACTGTTGTTAATCATCAGGTCCGTTTTGTCACGGAATGGGTAGAACATCATTAAGGCAGTTTTTGCATATTCTTCTCTGAATTCTTTTGCGATTGGGTTGGTTTCTGTGCGGCCTAGATCCAGTAGCTCTATTTTGCAAATCCTTTCTCCATCGTAGAACATCATTGGCACCACCCATTGTTTGAGCTTGCTTAGTTTTGTGAACATTCTTGCCTCGTGGCCGTTTATAAATTCTAGGTTGATGTCTTCGTATGACTGACCATTGGTTTCTTGGAATGTGGCAGATTCTTCGTCTCCCTCTTCGTATTCTTCTCCTGACATTTCTTCGTCATGCTCATGTTGATCCGGTTCTTCTGACGTCATATCGTCGTCCTCCTCATTGTTAGAAACAGAATTACTGTCATCATAATCTTGTTCTTGACTGGAATCGTCGTGTTCGATCATGGATTCCTTGGCTTCTTTTTTTGTTTTGTTGATTTTTTTATACCACATTGACATGTAATATGCACATTTTTCCTCTAAGCATCGAGGTCTGTAGATGTAGTCTTCGCTAGCGGAGTCTCCATAGAAATGTGTTTGGTTGTTTACCTTGAACGATCGTAATCTGCAATCCGTTGGGTTCCCTTCCAGGGTAGCTTCTAACTGTGATATTAGTAGGTGACCGAATCTGTGTGAAAATTGAAATCTGTGTCCGTCGAGTGATATGAGCAGATGTGCCATTGTTGCGCTGACAACGTGTCTTGACGTGGCGGCTCGTAAACCGGACAACATTACACATAAACCTTTTGTGAAGGAGTCTTCTGGACCAAATTTATCGGATCTTCGCCCCATCATGATATCCTCTTCGATCTTGGATAGACGGTACACCAGTGCTTGTATTATTCGTTGGACTCTTTCACTGTCTTCTTTCTGCGTTGACTTGGAACCGTATAATGTTGAATAATAAACTTGCCATACATCCCCGATCTGAACGTTTGTATTGCAATTGAATAATTCCGAAAGTGCACAGTTGAATGTATTGACATATTCGCTGCCCGGTTCTCTTTTTGGTACTAGCATCCACGGTGAAATCCATTGCACATGTGGATTACTGAGTCTGTGCCACGCTGTGAAATTTTCATTCCCCGGTGATTCATCTTGGTCTATGAATGTTTTATCTGACGGTATGAAAGGAAAGAAAAAACGACATTCGCACCCTTTTTTGAAACAAGAGTGTCTGTGTGTCGTGCAATGGTATTCAAATCGATGTTGCAGCATCATTGTTCTTATCCCTTCGTCCCCCCAGCACGTGTTTGCAATGTGAATTGGTGTATCTGTGCACTCGTTGTAAAAATCATACACATGAGTAAATGCAGCCGCATCCAGTTGAGCGTCTGATAGCACTGACAAACGTTGATCTTTGACGGTGGGGTGAACAGCTTGTTCTGTGATACCATATGATTCCATCCGTTCTCTCAGTGTGTTGTCCACAATTTCAGTGGGGGCAAATTTTGTTTTGCACTTGTGACATTGCAGCATTTTCCCCTTCGTTGCGAAGCAGAGTGTTTCGTGCCTTGCATCTCTGAAAGTTTGGGTGTCACAGGGGGCGATATCCCTCTTTTCGTTGCTGCTCCCTTCGTTGCAATCATGTTTAAAGGTTAACGGTGTTGTGTATGAGGCTTTCATAACACTATCCACATATTCGTAGAATTTCTCTCTGTTTCTTTCGCGTTCTAGTGGATCACTTGCCCACAGTCCTAGTCTTTTGCTGTTGCATAGTTGTTTTACCCATATTTGCCAATGACTGTGTAAAGTGTAACGAGCCTGTTCTTCATGTGCTGGTGCAAATGCGATAACATCTCCTAATATTCCGGGTCCATCTCCCTCTTGTTTGTCGGGATCCCATTTAAGTAGACAGTCGATGAAAATTGATATAACATTCTGATACATAAGTGAGCATGCACCCGGATACTTCAAACGAATATTACGTCTGTATTCTAAATCTTTTTCACAACCTTCTTCGTTTGATATATTCGGTAAGGTGTGCTGGTAGAGAGAAAAAAGGATTCAATTTGTTATCAACGAGTGTAAGGTGGTTAGAAATCTTTGTGTGTGTGGTGACTATTTCTGGAGGTCAATTTATTTATGAATTGTATTTTACTCACCGTGGAGTCTGGATCGGCATATAATCTGACACGAAAATTACATTCATCGTCTGGGGTGATGGTTAAAAACAAGCTGTTTAAACCGAAATAATCCATCATTGCAAACTGACGTTGTCTTGCTGCACCAGCTGCTTCAGAGCTGTGTCCCAACGACTTGCAGGATGTAGTAATCGAATTAATTATTGAATTGACTCGGTGGTCGGAGCGTGGATCCGACCCGTCTTCTCTTTCTTCGAAGTCAGAAGCTTTCAGTGAATTGATCTGTCGCACAAAGTCTCTTGAGCCGTGTCTGTTCCGGCATGTCATTATGCCCGTGTCGAATGATATCTGCCGGGAGAATATGTGATGAAGTATTAGGATTGTCTCCGCTGTCATGAATTGGGGCATTGCCAGTCGCGTGTATCTTTTGATGATTTGTCTTTTTGATATGTTGCATGGCCTCTTCTGATTGGGCCCGCCCATTCCGTAGGGAAATGCAAACGGAATGACAGCTTCTAGGTCAACTTCATATTCTCTTGCATGGTTGCCTCCGTGTAGTAGAAGGACCGGATTACTTTGTTTGACCATTGCACATGCAAATTTCTTGGAAGTATGAAATACCGAAGATTCTTCCAAAGGATCTTGTGCCGATGAAAACGCATAAGTGACACCCCCGAATGTGTTTTCCAAGTCGGGTTCTACTTCTTCGTCTTTGCCTGATTGGTAGCCTTTAATGATACACGGCGTAAGTTCCTCCACGTTGCTTGGAAGGGGTTCGTCTCTGAATGCTCTGCACGAACTGTTCTCAACAAACCATGTCCTGATGTCTTTATACAGTTCTATGTCAACGGATGTTTTTGCCTGGATTGATCTATCCTGCCGCGGTGTTGTTGCTCCGCATATCATGACAAACACATTATTGGCAATGTTCTTGTCAACATAGTTTAAAGCTCCGGCGATGCAGTTTTGATCTGTTTCGAAAAATTGATAATGACCTGATATACACTTTTGTTTTCCTCCACTGTGCTGGAAAACGTATCCAAATGGACGGACCGGTGACATGAATGCTTTCAGTACTGGGCTGAGATCTTCTTCGTTTATGTTTCTGTATTGTCCTTCTTTCCCGGGTGAACAACATGGTATGCACGTGGGGAACGTTCCGATGGCGTTTCCATTGGCAATAGAGAACTTGGGGGGAGTCTTTCTATTTGCGTGTTCTTTCTTCATACTGCGCTTGCAGTCTTTACAAACAGCATATCTACCCCTGGCAACTTTTCTCGATCGTGTAGATAGTAGCATTCCTTCAAAACCGGGTACAGTGTATTCACGTTTAAGGGACTCTTTGAGACTGATATCATAGTATGCCTGGTAGCTTTGTACACTTAATCTTTCCCTGTGTTGTCTTACTTCATCAGTTGACATAGAAGGAACCCCGTTGGGATATGCACCCATGAGAAAGCAATCGCAAATGAGGCATACATTGCTTTGGTGCTCTCTGTTTGTTTTGCCAGTTATATCGGTGTTGGTTGCTTGGATGGCTCTAGCTGCGTAAAACATAAGAAGTTTAATCCTGTCATTGAAGTTTTTCCTCTTTCTTGACTTATCTCTTTCTTGTTGTTTTCTCACGCGGTCGGACGTTCGACTTGTTTCGTTTGGGTTATCTGACTTGTCATCTGCTCTCGTCAGCCTTCTTCTTTTGTTGTTGGACTCTTTATTGACTTCCTTTCTTGTTCTATCCAAGGCCTGTCTTTCTGTTTTTTCCTGGGGTGATTCTTCTGCTCTTTTTTGCTTTCTTTGCATATTTTTCCTGTATGCTTTCATCTGTGGAGACATTTTTGCAGCAGCGACGGGCTTTGGCTCCATGACAAGGATCAACCAACAGAAGATAATTCCACCAGAAATTGTTGCTGACGTTTTTGACATTCCGTTGATGAACGCCTCGGAATTTGTCAGTTTTTTGGTTACCGCTGCATATAGTGTTATCCTCGATATCCACAGACCTTTGAGCACCAGGGTGTTGTTTAATATGAATTTAACCTTGTCACGTTGAAACCAATCCCATGAGTTGTTGGATATTCTCATGTTGTGATAGAGAGTTTTGGGGACAAAGGCTATTTTTGATACATATTGAAAATATTGCCGGAAATTTTTATGTAGCATACAAATATTTCTTGTTGCCCAAAATGTTATTCTGTCAAATTTCTTTCCCAATGCCAGTAGTGATGAAATCTGTTGAAACCATTTCCTGAAATTTTCTTGTATTATCGAAATATTCCTTGTTGCAATAGATATTATGAAGCCATGTTCTTCTTTTATGGTGAGCAGTAGTAATACTTTTCTTATCAACGTATGCCCTTTTGTCGTCAAGTGACTCAATGGTTTTGGTTTAATGTATCTTCTTTTTGACTGTTTTCTTCTTCTTGTGTTCACAAAATGGGTTTGATTTGGATTGCATTGTTTGAAATATAAAACGGGTCCAACGACGCTGTTTCTTTTTTTGTGAAGTGAGTGGTGATCAACTTGAGACAAGACCGCAAGCACAGGATTGACCAGATGACACAGCATAATGGGGACGTAAAATATATATATCAAAGTGATCCCTGAATGCAATCCGACTTTTGCCAATACTGTGTGTTGAGATGTGTTTCATGTATGATTGGGGTGTGGTCATAATGTAAGTTCGTGAATACATGTCGTGACTATTATTTGTTGTAGATTTCACTTACATGCGGGTATATCTGTTGCGTCTAGAAAAATTTGTGTCAAATACAAATATTTCTGGTGGAATATATATGAAGATAAGATATCACTGGAGGCATGTCCACATTGGCGCCATATAATCAAAACAATCGATTTCGTCAAATATGATATCAACTCGACTGTGGTTGTTGTAATGGTGTGTTGTGTTATGTGTATTTGATGTGTTAGTGAGACAATAAATCCCGAAAATCTTACCTGAGTGTTCCAATGTCTGTGTTGTGTCATTAAAAATCATGGTCCAACACATCAGATATTCATGGTGAAATATACCTGAATAAATGATGAATGCAATCCAATACAGGTGAAACATGACAATTACTGATCTCCACAGATATGCTAGTGCATAAAATGATGTCATGTATGAATGATTGTAGCTGCTCAGACCTATCGATATAGTAAAATTTTAAACAAAATGTAAGATTAAATCTTCTAAGTTAATTTCAATCAATTTGTAACTCGAGCCGTATTTGAGTGAGATGGCAGTGTTGATATCCGTAACCTCGGGGTGTTCTGTTTCTACAACGTATTCTGTGTTTGTCCTGTTGGCCGATATAATTTTTTTTGATAGTTTGAGTACCTTGGGGTGTTCTGTTTCTACAACGCATTCTGTGTTTGTTCCGTTGGTCAATATTCTTTATTTGTTGGTCGTTAATAATTGTAGTAGTGCCATCAATGACCTTGATGTTCATTTGGTCGTCTTCTTCAATGTGTGTGTGTCCATTCCCCCATATTTACTTGTGCTGTCCTTGTTTTTTTTACAAAATTCAAATGTATTGTTGAATCACCTTGACCATGGCATTCCAGTTTGGTAGTCTGGACATGTCAATTGATGACTCTTGAAAGCATGCTTCTTTGTCTGAATCAGGGAGATCATTCCAGCCACTGACATTTGCGTGGTTCACAAGGATCTGCTTAATCTCGAAGTTGGGGAGGAATCTGTCCAGACTGATGTTCCAGGACAATTTCAATCCCGGATCATTGAAAGCTGCATCAAACACTGCAGTGATCGCATCAGCTGCGGGTTCTGGATGCACACCGTCAGAATACTTCCTGAGGAAGAATCCATAAAGGCCCTGGTTGCCAATGCCCTGGAGAAATTCAAGGAAAGAGGCTCCCCTGCCTACACTTCCCGGTTTCGAGTAAATTTTGAAACACGTCTTGTAGGCTTTGACGATGGCATCGATTTTATCCCTGATGTCTGGTCCTGAGGCGTTCGTGTCATGTTCAACAACAAAATGAATCACTGACTGATTGTTATTTTTGTTGGTTTTCATGAGTGCATCCTGGATGGAATAAGGGATTCTGCGATCACTGTTTTTGATAGTTTGGACCCAGGACATTTGGTGATCCAGATGGTCTTTGAACAGGGCCCTTTGCTTTTGCATCTTAAGTAAAGGAAGCTGGAAGAATTCAGCTTTGAAGAAAAACGTTGATGGACCAAGCTCCATAACACAGACAAACAACTGTTTTGTGTCTCCAATTACTTTGATTGGCTTACTGATGTGAAGGACCGTTCCACCCTGATCACGAACACCGGCTTGTTTAATATTCGCTGCCGAAAATACCTCCGAACCAAAAGGGTCAACACTACCATCATCCTCAGAACTCTTAAATGCCTCCATTTTTTTTGGTTCTTTCTTACCTGGTTTAATTGTGCTGCAGATTGCATCCTCCTTTTTTACTACAATATCATCATAATCCTTTTCATCAGCATCATCGTCGTCGTCGTCATCGTCATCGTCGTCCTCGTCCTCGTCCTCGTCCTCGTCCTCGTCGTCATCTTCGTCATCATTGTCAAATCCAATGTCATCATCGTCCTCCTCCTCGTCGTCTTCATCATCGTTATTCTTGTCGAACATCTCTTCCTCATCTGATTCCTCATCTTTGTCACCACATTTTTCTTCTTCAACATCATCTTTATTATACATATCAACCATATCAAATTCCATAAAATCCTCTTTCTCTGTCAGGGATGGAATGACGGGCGCTTTCTGTTTGTTGCGTTGATTGATATAAGACATGATCTTGTTCACAATAGTAGGTTTTGATTTATGCCCAAGTTGATTAGCTTCCAGAAGAGCCTCTTTGAGATCCTTCTTTCCTACAGTGAGAGCTACAAATTGACACAATTGTTTGCATATGGACAAATTTTGCGAGTCCAATACTGCTGTGACCAATTCTCTGTGGTTCGCCCCAACAAGCTTCTTCCTATCTTCCAACTTGAGAAGAAAATTTAGTGCGTTTACAAGAGATGGTTTGGAAGTCCAGTCAATTTCGTAGATATCGAATGCATCTGCATCTTTTTCGTTTTCAGGTGTCTTGAACTTCCCAACCTTCACTTTTTTGTATGCAGATGCAATGGTCCTTGCTGTATCATTCGACTTTCTGGACTTACTAGATACAGTCGAGCCATAAGTAGATAAAGTAGAAGGGGTACTAGGATGATTGACTTTGGAGGATTTGGTGGGTGTTCGGTACGCAGACTGTGATAGATTGTTCTTTGGTGTTTTTTTCTTTGGTGTTTGTTTGGTGCGAGGCTGTCGCTTGACTGGCGTTTTCTTGGTACGCATCTTAATGAAATTGAATGAAAAGGAATAAATTATCAGATGGATATCAAAACAACACACGAAAAAAGGGAATAACGTTACTGGACAGAATCATTGTGCAAAGCAAACATTCTTCTCATATCATAATAAGATGATGTGGTGGGAACATTTTGTATGTAACACAAATATTTCTTGTGCTTTTTGTATGGCATATCAGTCCTCAGAAATAGTCGCATCACGTGTGAAAATTTCCACAAAGACATGAAATGGGTGTCTTTTCAGTCGCTCCTCAGAAATTATTGTGTAATATACAAATATTTCCACACAGACAACAATATCATCATCATTCATTGGAAAGGGCAATTTCGACCGCCAATTGAGAATTGCATTTACACAGGTGAACACTTAAACCAATTAATTCAATTGGAACCCCTTGCTTAATATACTATAGCTCTTTCATCTATGCCACGGTTTCTCAATATCCATTGTGGAAGTCCGTAGCTCTTAGCAATCAAAACTGTGACAGTTGTGTATTACTAATTACACCGTGACCATAATAAACAATGGGCAGGTGCATTAACTCTCAATAGGCAATGAATACAATGGTGGTTACCTCATATCAATAACACATGAATAAAATGTCCCAAACAAGTTGTGATGGATTGCATAGTTCTGCTTGGAGTATACCCTGTTTTGGAGCATTTAATAATACCCTACTTACCTTGGTTTTGAGTCTTGGTACACTGAAGTATGAGATGGAACAATGTAGTTACAGTGGTTATCAATATGAACTCTTGTTAATGGATGTGTTCAATCAGGAGATTTTAAATTTATGATATGGAATTGATAGATTGCAGCGGTTGTGTGGTGATGGTGGTGGTGTGGTGGTGTGGTGGTGTTCTTCGTGGGGTGGGTGATGGCAAAGATATTTGACACCTCTCAAGATCTTTTTGGGGTGGGTGATGGCAAAGATCTTTCACGCCTCCCAAGATCTTGTGGGCACTTGATCTTCAACTCCGGCCGGGTGGTGGTGATGCATTGTTCTTCTCTTTGTAATGTGACGTCACTTGGTGCAAAAAAAACGTCGAAAGAACAAAAATGATTATATTAGAGTGTTTCATTCATGACGTTGATTTGACAGCTGAATCTATTTGTCTTCATGCATGTATATTTTTATTCAGAGATCTTCGGTGTCAGCTTTCCACTTCAACGTCCGTCAATACCAGGTCACTGTTGAAGTTAACATACATTATCTACAGATATGTATACATTGATATGAACGTTAGGTGTCAATAGATGTTCCCTTTGAACTGGACGTGTTCGTGCATCCAAACTCACCATCGTTAGTTAGTACTAACACAATGTCCAATGTCCTCACTATCACGTTATCAATTGTGCTGGCTTTCACTCTT
>JALLPH010001146.1:0-11880 GCA_036939855.1 Cyclotella choctawhatcheeana
CTCTGGACCTCACTTGTTAGATAGTAGTTTTAAAGTGTGAATTAATACGTATTTAGTTATTTGCTTTGATTTGGAGTCGAAAAATCGTAACTATTAGTTATTTTCTAATATATCAAAGTTACCTTTCAGGTTCAAAATATTTTCAAATAGTTGTGTTAAATCTTTTCAATGCATAAATAATGCATATCAAAGTTGTTGGAAGCTTAATTATTTTCTCTCAAGTCTTTTACAAGTTGTTAAAAATGGCAAAAACAATGATTAATTTTAAGGTTTTTTTGTAGCAAATCAGAGCCTTTCTGTTCAATTTTTTCCAAGAAATCTTAGTCAGTGTAGACTCTAATAACCTTTCATAGAAATTGGAGGACTTTATATTTTTAGGCAATTTAGCATATCAGCCCTTATCCTAGCGAAGTCTGGTATTTGAACTTACTACACTTAACGTTCTACTTAATCTGTTTGAAAAAAAAACCGTACTTTTCTGGCCTGACACGCGTCCGAAAAAAAAACGTGTACTTTTGTATTAATTCCTACATACCCCCTCCGTAGAAGTAGAAAAAAGCGGGAGGTGCGCTCACTCACTCTTGCCTCTCGCAAAATTAAGCGAGCAATCATGGCGTCCCACGTCCGACGTCCACAGCTCTGCGGTAATGGACCAAGAAGCTTTCGTCGAATCATAGGCATATGATATATCCATAAGATGAGAAAGATATAAAGAATTTAGAGTATTCAATATTAATATATGAATAATAATAGGCCTTATTTGAACATTCTATATTCCAAAAATACGTTTTTTTTCGGACAGATTAAGTAGTACTCTACAGTATTTTGGTCTGGTTCCTGTCTCGAAGAAAATTCGAGATGTGAGATCACCTCAAGATCAGACCCCACGAGATATCGAGAATAGGGGGTTAGCCCACTTATTTTTATATTTGCCTACTAAATTTGTTATTTGCCCACCAAATCTCTTTGGGGATCACGTACCTACTGTTCTTAGATACTATTTACTGTACGATAATACATCATGCTAGACCCGATCTCAAAGATCGCAAGTTGAGCCCATGAGAAGAGACGGCGGTCGGCGGTCTGGTCTCAGCAACCTTGTCTCTTGTCTTGAATACTCGATCATTGGTCAGGGCTAGCCTCTAAATGATATCCATTACAATACCCCCCATCATAGAAAATCTGAGTGTCTAAATCTAAATCATGTTATAACAGCAACAAAAGTACATTTGACTTCAAGTGTGTACCCTCTAATTGGGCGGGATTATTACTAGACAACCCGATGGACTGTTTTCAAGCCCTTTGTTATGCAGCGACTAGCCCGGTGGGTTGGCTAGTGGCTAGTGACTACAACAACTGAGGGCTTGGGGTTGTCTAGATATAAGGCCGCCAAATTTTTACATAAGGATTCTAATCGTAAAATTAAAAAAATCACTTAATGACGACGCTAGAAATTACTTAACAATGACGTCACAGAATCGTCTCAGAACTATAACTAGGATTAGACCTAACTTCGTCAATATCTAACTTTAGCACAAACCCCAAGAGGTCCTCAGTAGGGGCTAGTTTCATCACAGCAATCCACTGCAAGCGTCACTTTGCTGAGCACAGATACTATTTTTAAAGGGCCCTCCACTCTTGAACTCAAATGTACTGCAAAGCTGTTGCACAGACAGAAAGCAAAGCAACTCTATCTACACATCACACATATTTACACAAACTGAAGTCACTTCCAGTCTTTTGATATCCTATTATATTAGATCTAAATTCAATAGAAATGTCACAGACGACAACATAGGATAGTACAGCCCCCCATCCCGCCCGCCCTTCGCCCAGAGTTGGTAGCTGTTGGTAGTTACCAATTGCCAACATGAAACATGAGAATGAGTGTGACCAATACATCAAAGTAACCCAGAGGGCAAGAGCAAAAGTAAACACAAAGACAAAGAGTCCCCCAATCATATATCCATCGCACTGAGGCGCGGTTAGCAGTTAGACTGACACGACAAAGTGAAGGCCGACGAAAATAAGTTTCAGAACTCCTCTCAAAAACCATGAAGCTTCGAACTGCTCTTCTGGCCACGACCGTTCTAACACGACTTGTCATTTCGTCCGCGGTTGAATTGCGAACATCCAAATATGTAATTTCCGAATCTAAACTAGAAACCATGCTCGATGATCCCCCCTCCTTTTCAAGATCAAGACGTAATGAAGGTGTGTCGTCATCTTCTACCAAGACGGTGGATATTATTAGTTATGGCCGCCTTGACTACCTTAAAGGCCAGTTCTCCACATGGGCATCTCATGATATGGTGCGTAATTTTTGGGGTTTGACGGAATCACAGGACTATAATCCTACTTGTTTGGAGGCGGACATGAAAAAGAAAATTGGTCAGTGTCAGACTACAAACTACGGGGGAATGTTCTCTAACTTCCCTAATGCAGAAGGAAGTAACGATGCAGGATTCATATGTGCTCAAAGACGTGTAGGGCGGGTGTTTGGATGGCTGCATTCTGTTTATTCTGAGGGAAATTTACCCGATTATTTATTGTTGGTTGAGGATGATACGTATGTTAACTTGGACAATGTCAAAGTTGATTTGCAAAACGAGGGAGAGTTGGCTTTGGCGGGTTGTATGTATGACAAGATGTAAGTATTTATTGTTCAGCTTTACATGAGATATACGCAGTTTTCTTCGAATCATGAATTCACTGATTCTGATCTCATATGTTGTTTTGATGTACAATATCAACAGTAAACCCTTTCCTCTATCCCACGGGGGATTCGGCACTTTCCTCAGCAAGACAGCACTTGAGTATCTCTCTAAACCTATTTACTGCCATACCGACAACGATGTCTGCAATCAAATTTATCGAGACCGTGTCGGGGAATCCCCTCTATTTAAGGAAGGAATGACAATCTTCGAATTATTTTACAAGCACTCTGCCCTTTCCGACTTTTGCATGCATTCTGACTGGGTACTGTCTTATGTTATTGAACATTACTTACCTGACAGCAAGAGTGCAAACAATTTGATAGGGATCAAGTATTACCCATTCTGTGGGAATTATACTCTCGAAGAAACGGTGAGACCATGCAACACCAATTCAGACTCATGTCACTATCTGTATCCACCTGATATGGAGGCTCTGCATCTGCTATCACTTGGGTATAAGCCTGAAAGTCTTCAGAAAACATTTGAGACAGAAGACACAACTGTTCAAATCACAACAACTTCAGAAGTAAGCAGAAGAGCTCAGCTTATCGTAAGTCACGTTTTAGCATGACTCCTCTACTAATTCCTGAATAACCTCACTTGACTTACCTCATACTTCAAGGAACCAACTATATCGCTCACGTCAGCTTCTACAATTAAAATGAATTCAGAGATACAATGGAATACCACATGTTCTTCTTTTAATGACACATTTCTAGATGAGGTCGCACAAATTGTCGAGCAGTCAATTTTCACCGATATGACTCAGCATCTGATCAAGACCAACCATTCGATTGATTCAGTATACGTTTACAATCTTTGCAATAAAGTTGTGAATAACCATACCAGTCGTCCGTATCGCAGATTGCAATCAGAAAACACAACCCTTTTTTTAGAGATAATGGTATCCTCAACTTGTGATGCATGTTCACAGAAAATCTTTGCTGATACAAACTCTACGCTTGTTACAATTGTCATGGATGGTAGTCTTACTGGGACAATCCAGAAAAATGGTCTTGCTGACACAGTCATAAGTGATGTTTTGGCCTCTTCGTTCAGTGTAGTTACAGCAAGTACTACTCCACCAACAGTACCATCAATCAACGCCAGCACGAGCCCTTCGATTTCATCCACCACAAGCCCCAGCATGACAGCAGCTCCAACGAGTCCCAGTTCACCCCCCAGCGCATCCCCGTCCGCCTTTCCCAGCGCATCCCCATCAGTGTCACCTAGCTTGAGCTCCAGTGCCAGCCCCAGCGCGTTGCCCTCAGCATCCCCAGCGGCCTCTCCCAGCAGATCCCCATCGGTGTCGCCAAGCGTGAGCCCTAGTGCCAGCCCGAGCGTGTCCCCTTCAGCGTCTCCCAGCAGATCCCCCTTGGTGTCGCCTAGCTTGAGCCCCAGTGCCAGCCCCATCGCGTTGTCGTCAGCGTCCCCGTCTGGGTCTCCCAGCGCATCCCCATCGGTGTCACCAAGTGTGAATCCTAGTGCCAGCCCAAGCTCGTCGCCTTCAGCATCCCCATCAGCGTCTCCCAGTGAGACTGCAACTCTGTCATCAAGCCCAGCTGTAGGCCGAACCAATTCTCCCTCAAAGAGTCCATCACCTCCTCCCTCATCAGCTCCTCCATCAATTGCAACTTCCACTCCACCAACAAGCGGCCCTAGTGCTTCACCAAAAGACAGTTCAAGTCCGTCTATCTCATCCACAGATAACCCAAGCATCTTGCAAACAGGACCTCCTGTGAATCAAGGTCCACCAGTCACATCACAGCCAGTATCTATATCACCCGATATGGCTCCTACTAGTGCCTCACCTTCAGCATCCCTGTCGGCGTCTCCAAGCGCATCCCCATTGGTGTCACCAAGTGTGAATCCTAGTGCCAGCCCCAGTGAGTCCCCTTCAGCATCCCCAACGGCCTCTCCCGGCAGATCCCCATCGGTGTCGCCAAGCATTAGCCCTAATGCCAGCCCGAGCACGTCCCCTTCAGTGTCTTCCAGCAGATCCCCGTTGGTGTCGCCTAGCTTGAGCCCCAGTGCCAGTCCCAGCGCGTCGTCGTCAGCATCCCCGTCTGCGTCTCCCAGCTCATCCCCATCAGTGTCACTTAGCTCATCCCCATCAGTGTCACCTAGCTCAAGCCCTAGTGCCAGCCTAAGCTCGTCGCCTTCAGCACCCCCAATTTCATCTCCTAGCACATCCCCATCAGTGTCACCAAGTGTGAGCCCTAGTGCCAGCCCGAGCGTGTCCCCTTCAGCGTCTCCCAGCGGATCCCCTTCGGTGTCTCCTAGCGCCAGCCCCAGCGCTTCGCCGTCAGCATCCCCATCAGCATCTCCAAGCAAGACTGCAACTCCGTCATCAAGCCCAGTTGTAGGTCAAACCAATTCTCCCTCAAAGAGCTCATCAGCTTCTCCATCAATTGCAACTTCCTCTCCACCAACAAGCGTCCCTAGTGCTTCACCAAAAGACAGTTCAAGTCCATCTATTTCACCCACAGATAGCCCAAGCATCTTGCAAACAGGACCTCCTGTGAATCAAGGTCCACCAGTCACATCACAGCCAGTATCTATATCCCCCAATCTTCCATCAGCGTCTCCCACTACAATTCCCAAAACCACAATTGACATGGCCTCCATATTGCAATGGAATATCACATGTTCGGGTTTCAATAGTACATCTCTTCTAGTAGTTGCACAGGTAATAGAACAGTCAGTGTACCAAAATATGGAAAATGAACTTACAAATGGCGAGAAAATTAATTCGGTGTATGTGGACAATCTGTGTAATCAAACTGTGGTCAGTCATGATCCTTATCCTGACAATCTCAGCACGAGTCCCACTGCCTCCCCAAGTGCAGATCCATCCACATCCTACAGCGCATTCCCATCCAAGATGTCAAGTCTTACCCCCACTACCTCGCCAAGTGCAGGTCCGTCAGTGTCTCCCAGCACATCCCCGTCAAATACACCAAGCCTGAGCCCCACTGCCTCCCCAAATGCAAGTCCTTCAGTGTCTCCCAGTACATCCCCGTCAACAGCACCAAGCCTGAGCCCCACGGTCTCCCCAAGTGCAGGTCCGTCAGCGTCTCCCAGCACATCTCCATCAAATACACAAAGCATGAGCCCCACTGCCTCGCCTAGTGCTTCTCCGTCAGCGTCTCCCAGCACATCCCCGTCAACAGCGCCAAGCCTTAGCCCCACTGCCTCCCCAAGTGCAGGTCCGTCAGCATCTCCCAGCACATCCCCGTCAACAGCACCAAGTATGAGTCCCACTGCCTCCCCAAGTGCAGGTCCGTCAGCGTCCCCCAGCACATCTCCATCAAATACACCAAGCCTGAGTCCCACTGCCTCGCCAAGTGCAGGTCCGTCAGCGTCTCCCAGCACATCTCCATCAAATACACCAAGCCTGAGCCCCACTACCTTGCCAAGTGCATCTCCGTCAGCGTCTCCCAGCACATCTCCATCAAAAACAACAACCCTGAGCCCTACTGTCTCGCCTAGTGCATCTCCGTCAGTGTCTCCCAGCACATCCCCGTCAACAGCGCCAAGCCTTAGCCCCACAGCCTCCCCAAGTGCAGGTCCGTCAGCATCTCCCAGTACATCCCCGTCAACAGCACCAAGCCTGAGCCCCACTGCCTCCCCAAGTGCAGGTCCGTCAGCGTCTCCCAGCACGTCCCCATCAAACGTGCCGAGCCTGAGCCCCACTGCCTCCCCAAGTTCAGGTCCGTCAGTGTCTCCCAGCACATCTCCATCGAATATACCAAGCCTGAGCCCTACTGTCTCGCCTAGTGCATCTCCGTCAGCGTCTCCCAGTACATCTCCATCAAATACACCAACCCTGAGCCCTACTGCCTCGCCTAGTGCATCTCCGTCAGCGTCTCCCAGTACATCCCCGTCAGCAGCGCCAAGCCTTAGCCCCACTGCCCCCCCAAGTGCAGGTCCGTCAGCATCTCCCAGTGCATCCCCGTCAACATCACCAAGCCTGAGCCCCACTGCCTCCCCAAGTGCAGGTCCGTCAGCGGCTCCCAGCACGTCCCCATCAAAAGTGCCGAGCCTGAGCCCTACTGCCTCGCCAAGTGCAGGTCCGTCAGCGTCTCCCAGCACATCTCCATCGAATACACCAAGCCTGAGCCCTACTGCCTCGCCTAGTGCATCTCCGTCAGCGTCTCCCAGCACATCTCCATCAATAGTGCCGAGCCTGAGCCCCACTGCCTCGCCTAGTGCAGGTCCGTCAGCGTCTCCCAGTACATCCCCGTCAGCGTCACCGAGCACATCCCCGTCAGCAACACCAAGCCTGAGCCCCACGGCCTTCCCAAGTGCAAGTCCTTCAGTGTCCCCCAGCACATCCCCGTCAACAGCACCAAGTATGAGCCCCACTGCCTCGCCAAGTGCAGGTCCCTCTGAGAATCCCAGTACATCCCCATTAGCAACACCAAGCCTGAGCCCCACTGTCTCCCCAAGTGCAGGTCCGTCAGTGTCCCCCAGTGTGTCAAAGTCAAAATCACCGAGTCTGAGTCTCAGTTCTACCATAAGTGCGAGTTCATTGCAAAATACTTCTGTCACTGGTTCCATCCTGAACACTTATGCGTCCTATTCCTCTCTTGCACAACAAATTGTCATTAACACCAACATTGAGTTATTCGTGAGAGTTACTTTGGGATGTGTTGAATGTGCAGATGTCATCTTTACAAACACAAACTCTGCACTTGTATCTATTGTTGAGGATGGCACTCTTACTGAAAGTATCCAAAACAAAACAAATGGCTCCATTCATGCTTCCTTAACCTCATATGTGGAATCTACTTACGAAGTCATCACTAGTGCACCAACAATTGCTCCAGTCTCTGCTCCAACAACAACTCCAAGTTTGTCACCGATAAGTTCTATCTCCCCTTCTATTAGCAATACGCCTACAACAGGTACATCATCTCCGTCAACAAACCCATCGCTTACTCCTACCTACAATCCATCCAAACTGCTGACTGAATTGCCCAGTACATCACCGACAAAACCCCCATTCAAAACACCAAGTTCCAGTCCTACGGCATCTGTATCCTCGTCTCCATCTGCCAGTCCCTTGATTTCGACCGCATCTCCATCTTCAAGTCCCATCGCAAGCACAGCAATGCCTGTGAACCAAGGTCCACCTGTCACAGCTCAACCCATCTCTGCAGAACCTACTGCAACACCTGCGACGTCTGCACCAGCTCCTTGTCCAACAAGGGTAAGGATACACTTTTTCTACTATCATTAATTTTTTTGAATACTCACGATGCACAATTGTCATAATATCATTTCATCAGCAACAAAGGAAAGGAAAATGTGGACCAACAATGTCACCCAGCTCCTCGACAGTAATGCCTGTGAACCAAGGTCCACCTGTCACAGCCCAACCCATCTCTGCAGAACCTACAGCAACACCCGTGACGTCTGCACCAGCTCCTTGTCCAACAAGAGTAAGGATGCACTTTTTCCATTAACATAAAATTTCTGTTTTGAATACTCACATCCACTTATAATTCTGTTTATATGATTTGCAACAACATCAGCAACAAAGGAAGGGGAAATGTGGACCAACGGTTTCACCCAGCTCTGTCACATTTTTGAAAACGAAACCAAAGGAAAAGAGAGCAGGTTTCTTTATTTGATCCGTTAAAGCCTTGGGAAAGCTTAAGTCTGAAGAATAACGTTGATAAACTGGATCCTACTACAGATCATACAATGCGTATTTTGATTTTCTTTATTATTCATTCTTACTTATTAGTGCAATCACATGTTTGAATGGCATACAAAATATCTCAGTTTTCTCTCAGCACTGAACATCCACGATGCTTTGTTCTTCTCTGCAATTAGATACACACTGTTTCTGTCACACGTCAGTTTTCATAGTAGAATCCAGTTGAAATGGAGCAAAATCGGCTATGCATGGAAGGAACCAACACTAGAGCAATTTCTTGAGGCAGGTATCGAAATGGGGCTCATGACACTAATCTGGGGTTCCCCAAAGAGGGGTAAGCCTCTGTTCTCTATGCTCTAACCCATCACCTGAAATTCTTCACCTTGCTTAAATTATGCCATTATCTCTTCACTCACTATATCGGGTTGTTTCTCGTTCAAATCAACCATGTTATGTCATCCTCACCGCCGTCATCATACTTGGACCTTGCAAGACATATTCCAGTTCTGCTGGACTTGCAAACACCTAGCAGATTAACCCAGCCACAGCTCTATGGTAATGGTCCGTAAGGCCCTCATCCATGTTGTGTATGTGTGTTATTATGACCTCCCAAATGCAATATGCGATGCATCTGTTAGGTTGAATGTCTCTATTGATCCACTCTCAAGGGCATAACAAGCAAAGTGTCCACTGAGACCACAATCGCACCCTCTGTACCTATATCAACATCAATACTTGTAGCTCCTCCTCTACCTCAGTTTAAACATGCGCAACAGACAATTTTTCTCCAAGCCTCTGGGACAAGCTGCTAGATACCACCAGACAGAAATAACACTTAATCTCCTGCAACTGCAACAATCCAATCCAATGCAATAACGTCAACAGCGTCAGCCTAGATAATACACACATCCCAACGGGCCATTTGACTATAAGAAAATGCCGTTGGCTCCCAAGGGATTGGGGGTCGGAGGCTAACCTATGGTACCATTCTGTTCTTTTAGGGTTATCTTAGGGTTGTTCAGTTTTGAAAGTACTGATTCCTACATTGTAGCCTTTGGATTACTGAACAACGTCAAAAGTTAGATTAAACTATAGAGCTTAAGGTTAAATACTGACATCGGACGTTAAACTTTCTTAAACACTACTTTTTTCCGTTCAAACTGTGATTGAACGGTCAATAGGCTTATACAATATTTCACGTACGTAGAATCTGTACGAGTGGATCTCAAGGAACAGAATGGTACACAAGTAGATACTTGTTTTCGCTGTGACTTTGTAACTCTGGATAGCTACCGGACAGGATTACGCAGGTTTTTCTTCCTTTTTTCCTCTGGAATATCCTGCCTGGGCGTCCTGTTTGGACTTTGTACAGAAGCCATTGGGCTAGATCTTCGCCAAATCCTGTTCAGATTCCTGTTCGGCCAAAAATCAAGGCTGAACAGAGCACTCTGTTCAGCCACCCCAACAGGATGGCCGAACAGAGTTGGGGTTGGGGGAGATATGCCCATAAATTGCGCGATTAAAATAAAATAATAATTTATCAAGGATACCTACAAACAGATGCTAAAAAAAATCTGAAGGATACCCTTCGCAATCATTTGAATTTGGCTGTCGCTCTATCACCAACGGTAATATTTTGAAAGTCTCAAAGGGAATCCTTTTGGTACTAATTCCCACGTCACTATCTTAGTCTGTCGGGCAGCTTGCTATTTCATTTTACAAAGTCCCAACAGTAACAGCGAGGATTTTTACTCGGTTATAAATTCTATCCCTATCCGGTCCCGATTTACGAAGTCACAGCCTCAGAAAATAGCTTGTACACCATCTAGATACCCCAAATTCAACAAAAACAATGCTGACAGCTAGGCCTGTGGGTTTTGTCAGCGTGACGGAATGCTGACAGGTGCCTGGTTTTCGAGATCTCGCAGTTGATGTCACAAAATTTGTGACAGTGACACACTTAACAATAAATCATCTATGAAGTCATATTCATGCAGACACTGCCCTTGAGCCGGTTACCTAGGGAAAAGACCGCACAGCTTAGATGAAGCTAAAAGAGTAGCAAAATATTGTACCAATTTCGATTCTGATGTGGTAAGTACTCTTCGGGTTAGTGTTTGAGGCTAATTTGCGGTCGACGCGCATTGTCAAAGAGGGGCGAGCTTTTTTTCAGTGAATTTCAATTTCAATTCGCGAAAAGAGCGCTGCTGGCTTTTGACGATTTGCCCTGACTTCAGTTTAGTCTCATCATATCAGAATCGAATTCGGTACGAAACGCAGCGATTCTTTTTTCTCCATCTCGTCCACTTCAATGGGAAATGAGCTTTGCCGCTTTTTTTCTGGTGACCGGCTCATAAGGGCAGTGTCTGCATGAATATGGTGTCGTAGGATACCCCAAATAGTGGTGTTATGGCGGCGAAGTGGCCTACATGTCGGAGGTTGCCACCATGTGAAACCCACAGGCCTATTGACAGCCTACATATCCCATACATGCAGCCACTTTGTGCTTTCCAGGGAGTTTCCGGCCACTTGCGGGGAAGTTGCGGCGCAAGTTGCCGCAAGCAATTGATGCACTCAAGACGCAAGTTTGATCAGATTGTAATCATAGATCCATCTTGATCAACGACCACCGACGGCATATCACCTACCATGCACCGCACCAACCACAGCAAAGATGGTAGATTTCTGAAGATTTTTAGACGCACCAACACCCCACTGTAAAACAGCCTTCAAACTTCGCATTTATTGCGGAGCCATCACTGAAGCTTGTAAGTAAGAAGATTGAGCCATCACGCTCGCTCTTGCTCCGTCTCACAGCAAACGGCAATCAACTACAAAAACTACCTCGACAAATCAAAATGCAGGATATTCCCCTGTCATCATTGTTGAGCTTATGTGTATGGACCACAACAACAATATCGAGTACTGAGGAACAGAAAACAAAGTGACACTTACTTGGTGGCACGCAGAAAAATATGCCAGAATGCACACTACAATCACAATCAATCTGGACTTTTTTGGAGAAGGGAGAAGGAAGATGAACAAGAAATGGAACAGGCTATGATGAAATAGTAATAACAATAAAAAAATGCAATCTACAAAAAGTACAACCTACAATCTACAAATTACAATCTCATCAAACTCAAATCATGAGGACAAATGAACGCAACAATCAATCGGGAGGAGGTGCATGTGCACACATCAAATAATTCGGAGCATGCAATAAGATAAATAAAAATAGTGTAGAGGTAGAGGGTGACTAATGATGTCACCAATAGGTACAATCTACGAATTCAATCTGGAGGAGATAATGATATTGAGATGAGAAATGTAGCATAGAGTGATGATTGAGACTGACGTCTGATGAAGAATCAACAACAACAATCTATTGTGATTTTTGATGTTGTCAATAATTTATTGTTGAGTGTTGAGTAAGTATTTGGGAATTTCTAAAACTGGTCAGGATTGACAAATAAAATGAATTGGTCAAACTAA
>JALLPH010001147.1:0-13205 GCA_036939855.1 Cyclotella choctawhatcheeana
GCAGGTAAAAGCCTTACCCTCAACTTTACCGGGTAATTACCGAGTAAAGGTAAAATTTTTACCCTTGCCCTGCTCCAAACGGGTAAAGGGTAAAATGAAACTAAGATGCCGGGGATGGGGATGATTAGTGATTGTTTGGATCTAAACATGATTCCCAACAAGATGAAAGTTATTTATGAGAAAATTGCAAGGTACTATTTCGTTGGAGACTTTGATATTTTTCCATTTGTTAAAATGCCTATTTCGCTGCTACCTAAAGTGATGTGTTTGATAAAAGGGGATAGAATTGGTGCAATCCTAAGATTATTGAAAGGCATTCCTGAATTATGTAATGTTTCCAGTAGAGATGTAAGTCTGTCAGAGAGAACAACAAGGTCAGATGTAAAGCGCCAAAAGACTGACAAATAAAACTGAAACCGAAAAGGCATTGGAAAATACATGGCATTTCTTGTAAGTAGTGTTGGTGTTGAATATGTATGCTATTCAATTGGATTGCATGAGTAATTGTCATGTTGGTCATTTTCCTAATAATATAATAATAAAAGAACAATTGGTCACACAGTCCTTTTACCAATCGAAATCATGAAAATAAACTACTGATCCTGATTGGCGAGACAAATCATTCCCATAGAAAGATTGGCATGCGGGCTACTTCAATGAATGAAAATAAACTGGAGGCACAGTGTTGTGTATGTGCTTGTTTATTTCAATATGTTGTCTAATAAAGCATCATCTCCAAAGCTTGCTGAAAAGTTTCATGTCAAAGGAGCTATGTTTATCCTCTTGCTTTTTTTATGGCTACAGCTTTATCTCTTTGTTCACTTCTTGTTTCATCACATGCTGCCTGGTAACCTCGCAAAGTTCTCTCCAATTCTTCTTTTGTCACATGCCCATTTCTGAAACATAGCTTGACAGCATCTAACGAATCTTTATAACCTCCCTTCGCAGCAATCATAAAGTGCTTCATTGCGCGATGATAGTTTCTATTATCCCATTTCAATTCAGCATTCCCAAGATTATGCCTGGCAAACGTACTCCCCCTCATCGCTGCTATTTGCCAGTGATGGACAGCCTTCTTCATGTCAATTTCTGTCCCATTCCCCAGTGCATAAGCGCTTCCAAGATTATAGTGTCCTCCAGCACATTCAAGCTCGCTTGCACATCCGAACAGCTCAAACGCCTTTGATTGGTCTACTGGTAAACCACGAAGCCCCTCATTATAGCATCCACCCAAGACAACCATTGCCGCGGGATCATTGTATTTTTCAATCCTATTAGTCAACATTTGAATTGTTTCTTCGCCGCTCTGAGGAGTGGCAGTATTGCAGAAAGGACAGCAATTACGAGTCAAACAATATCTGCAGCCATTGCAGATAGTTTTGCCACAACATGACATGTACGATGATTCATCAACTTTACAAGGCAGTGGTATCATGCAGATGGGGCATTCTTCTTGCCCCGGCGGCTGTGCAAATAATTGCACATCAAATACTTCTTTTGCTTTTTCCCTACACGCCTTCTTGTGTGCTGGTCGATGGGCCACCTGACATTCCACACCGCAATATTTCACCAATTTACAAGCTTTGCACGCCTTTAGGTTAGCGTCGGCTTTGCCACAAGAAGCACATTGATCAGACATCAGACATTGATTTCATCGAGAATGCAACAATAAAAGCGAGAAACGGGGGAGCCCAAGGTTACTCAACAGTTCGTAAGTAGATAGTGGGGGGGCGAGGGCGGGCTGACTTAGATTAGGTGAGATGACTCTTAATTTTAGAGTTTAGCCCTCTATTTTTATTTGAAATCCCTCTCTGGAACTATTATCATCACCTACATCACTATGAGAGATGAACAAGAGATTTGAAGAGATGATATGAAGAGATATGAAGTTCTTTGTTGTTGCTGTCACCTCGTGCTTTCCCATGACAGCATCCTGTTTCATTGCAATTGAGAGAGGAAACGAACAAGTATCTTTGCTGCATTCGCAACAAAGCTATCTCGATTCTTTGACAAAGAATACAAAACCTGACGAATCCAAGCCATCACCGCATGATCATCAGAGTAAATCGCCATCGCTCGATGACCCGTACGCTCCAGGTGTCGCAGAAGCCCATGGCTTAACCACCTCCATCGATCAAGATGGATTCGACTCGGCCGCAGACACTGTCGGTCCATCCATCTACGGAGGATCCGTCCAACGTGATTCCAATGGCTCTGTAATATACAGTACGCAATATCAAGAAAACGACCATCACAAACCTGGTCCCGTGTATGATGGCGGCGGGTACAGTCTCATGAGCAGAGCCATACACGTCGGTCCAAGCAAGGTTACGGAACTACTCAATGCGTATCCGCAATTAATAGAGGAAGTGAGCACCGGCGGAGCCACGCCGTTACACGTTTGCGGCATGTCCGAAGGGGGGCAGCATTGTACACAAACACTTGTAGATGCCGGGGCCAACATTCATGCATTGGATAGCTACAATTACAATGCATTGCATAGAATGGCATCGAATGATTTGGAGATTGGAGCACGGGTGCTTGTGAAGGCGGGTGTTGATCCGAATGGAAAGGCGAAGGGTGCAGATTCTACACCGATTGAGATTGCGCGTAGACAGAGGGCGATTAAGTTTTTGATGACTATGCAACGTTTGGGACATTACGATTGAGGCGGCTTGGTTTCGTAGTTTCGATACATGCTTGTAGCAATCAGCTATTTGATTGGCGTATGCGTATTGTTTTGGGAAGAAGATATGCCAGGAAATTAATAAATGCAGTCAGCGCCCCCGAAGGTACTTTCTGGTACGAATTCTACATACGTAGATCACAGTGAAAATCCCACTCACCACTCATTTTTGCACGCCGACACCATGGCCGACCGCCGCCTTTGACAGCCTCCCAACAAGACAAACCATGAGCCGCCAGTCATCCTTTCGACCCATCGATCCTCAGACAGCTGAGGTATCAGTTGGCACCTCCGATCCCCCATCACACGCTGCACGCGCTGCTGCTGATGGCGTCTCCGTCATGATGTCAGCCGCCTCCGCTCCAACATCTACTCATCCTGCAAATCCTTCTCAAGAATACCTAGATTTCATGGCACCGACGCCGCAGGCCAAAGGAGTAAATCAATGATGAGTGGTTGAAGGGAAACTGATGCGTGGTGTTGTATTAATGATACCGCATTGAATTCGACCTGATGACGCCACCAAAGGCCAAAGGAGAACAAAGTGACTACGGTAAGTGATGACGATTTACTGTTACTGCTTTCAATGCCGTATTTTATTCTGAGTCTTACCGTCAGTTTTTTATTAGTATTGCCTGCCGGCGGCGTCTTTCCGACAGAGCCTCCCAGCGGGTGCCTGCGGCAGGCTTTGGATAATATTCGGAACGTATTGTCTACTGCTAATTCGGGGAGGGGGATCACGTGTTGTATATTTCGGTGGATCCATCCTCTCAAAATTTCCACCGTGAATCCGTCAGGATTCACTGTTGTTTACACAGAATGGTATGATAGGCTCTTTTGGGCCGTCTCTTTATTGCAGTTCTTGTAGTGGTATGGTCACGGTACTTCCTCTCTCTTTCAAATCCAGCCGCCAGAATCAAGTTTTATGATATGAGGCATTTCATTTAACCTTTTTCAAATTCAGACGCCAGGCTGAATTTTGCTACATTCACTCTACAATTGAAATTTACACAACAATGCAGCTAATGAGCATCCTGACAAATTTTGAATTCTGTAGGGTTGATATAGAGGCTTTAGATGTACAATTCATAAACGGAGATCGAGCTGAGCATTCTGGCAAATTTTGTGATTTTCCGGCTATTTAGCTATTTAGAGGCTGCCAATGCTGTAGATTTGATAGAGTAGGTCATGCCAAAATTACACCGCAATGGATTTGAGCATTATGGCAAAATTTCTGACCAGGTTGAGTTATTTAAAGGCTGTTAATGCTGCATTAGACAGCAGGAATGATGCCGATTCAATAACTTGCTTTTTTTATGAGTGCTATAGCTTTTTTCTAATCCGTCTAGAATACATATATGAGCTTACTCAGAATGATGTTGAATTATTTTAGTTTCTATTGCTATGCCCGTGTTGTTGTTATAATTGTGCACGTAAGTAAATTATCCCTCACCGGCTGATTGTTGTGTTAATCAATAATAACAATGAAGCATCAAACATTCAGCCACGTCCGAAGAACACAATCCAAACAGAATCTATGTAGACGCGGTAACCACGCCTTGGCAAATGATAATTGTTTCTTGACGCGGACCCTCTCGCAATACTCAATAAGCTGTATCCCCATAAACACCACGAATGAACCGAGTTGTTCCAATGATTTCAACGGAGTCCATCCCATCACGGGTACCGTCGTGGCCAACACCGTCCCAATCACGTAAAATTGTTGAATAATGCCCTGCATTTGTAACGATACAAGCTGCCAATCTGCTTCAAATGGCGCAGAGCAATACTTTATGCCCTTCTCTTTACAGAACGCAATGATCATGGCGATGAAGTCTTCGCGTGGGTAAGCCATCACTTTGCGATGCTTCTGCACATCTTCTGCTGTTTTATCTGTGCGTAGTTTTAGCCTCTTTATACGCGTGATAGAGGGGCACTGGTGGATTCACATCGATCGGGCCGGAGCCAAGTGGCGAGGACACAAGGCGATACATGATCGTGGAGACATCAATGCCAATTGTGCCGAGAAGATCCGCGAGATTCCGCTTGTTCTTCTTCTCGTGATTTGGCCGGTCAATGAAGGTCTTGTGGAGATCATTGACGCCCATTGTGATGGCAGTCTATCGGCGGATTACAGCGGCGGATACCATGGCGTTTGCCGTGATTTGTGCGGTTGTGGCGCATTGTTTACCTTTATTTCTACGTGAAAATTCCTGTAGAATCTGTACCTGAAAGTTTTAGCCGGCTTTTCTACTCCGACTGACTGGGTTTATGTCTGAAAGATATTTTATGGTGACTTATTCGTCGCCACTCGTACATACTGCCAGCTGGAACTTCGAAGAAGAAAGACAATTCTTCTCCCACACAATGATGTTGTCACATGTACACAGTGTCGACGAGCCACAAACTTCCGCTTTCACAGCTACTGAGTTCTGCGAAGCAGCTGGCCACAACATCTGCAACAATGAGGTGACTAATCACTGAAGACAACAATAGGGGATCATTATCTGTCATTGCAATCAATCGATTTTCTATCTGGGTTCATTATTTTTGACACAGCGTCAAAGACATCATGTCTCACCATCAATTACATAAACGACGACCACCACTCGTCCTCGGTCTCCTCTCCCTAAAAGCAGCAGCGTCATTTGCCCCTCCCCACTCCTCTCGCTTGCATCCATTCACTACTCGACGATATCCATCTTCCTCATGTGATGTGTATAACAATAAACAACTTGCCGCTATAGGCAGCAGCTCCGCGGTGACCCTCTCGGCGTCCGAGGCCATACACAGACCATTGCACGAAGAAAATCTATTGGGGACGAATAGTGCTGCTGCTAATGAATTAAGCTCTCTCAATGGTAAATACGGTGGACTGTACAATCCCTTCAATAGTCAGATACTAGAAGATACGAATAATGGTAATGATGATATGCTAGCAGCCGCTACGAATGGCAACAACGTGCTAGGCTTTCAAGTGGATGACTTTGATCAACGGATAGACGTCGAGCAATTCCATGAAAAGCGAGACAACATTAAAATCAACGTGAGCAAACGACGCGGCAGCAGCCGACAACAGGCGGAGAAACAAGAAGAGGATGAAGTGCCACTCTGGCTTCCACCAATACCGGCCAAATCACAAATATTATGTCTGAATGTTAAAGAACTCAAGTTGGCATGTGCTCAACGCGGATTACGTCGCACGGGCAAGAAGGCGGATTTGCAAAAGCGATTATTGGTATGGGCAGCAAAGAAGGAGGGGGAGAGGGTCAAGAGTCGACTCGTGGGGTTACGTGAGCTGCTCGATGGTTCTGCGTCACAACAACAACAAGATGAGAAAACGTCGGGGGCTGATTCGAGAAAAGACAGGGGGGATTACACTGTCGAAGCTTTGACTAATCGACGAAAAGCGATTAATGAGAATAGTAGTAAGGGTAATACCAAGAAGGGGACACTGGGTTTGGTCGACCAATCCTTCTTTGACAAAGATACAGATGAGTTGTCAGATGAAGATGACAGTGTGCCGGATGACAAAGTCGTCACGAGTGAATCTAGAGCCCAACTCTCACGATCATTCAATAAACCCACTAAATATTCAAACCGTGATCTTCGGGAAATGTACATGCAAGCCAAATTCGCTGATCAAAACGGTGACAGGCCCAAATGCAAGTCACTTTTACGTCAATTACGTCAGGCAACACCAACTGATATGAGAGTGGTTCGTCGTCTCTCTCGCATAGAGTTGGAAGATGGTAATGTAACGACGGCACGAAAATTACTTCAGTCTGGCATACGGCAATTCCCCAATGATGCCCACCTTCTCCACGGATTGGGACAACTAGAAAGGTCATGCGGGAATGATTCCACCGCCCGGCAATACTTTCAGAGGGCCACGGAGAAGAATCCGACATTTCCCAATCCATACCACGCATTGGGAACACTGGAGCATAGTCACGGCAACATCAAGATGGCTCTGTCTGTGATAAAAAGGGGTATTCAGAATTGCCCCACCAATCATCGACTGCACCATGCCTTGGGTGATATTTATTTAGATGCACAGATGCTTGATTTGGCGGAAGAATCCTATTTCTCAGCTTTGCAAAATGTAGAGCAGGAATGGGGCAAATCATTTGTTTATAATTCACTGTCGTATGTTGCATACGCAAAGGGTAATATCGAAGACTGCCGAAATTTGCTTCAGCAATCTTTAGATATTAATGATATGCACGCGCAAGGCGTAATTGCACTTGCTCAGCTTGAGGAAAGTGTAAGCAATATCAACGATGCTAGAAAAGTGTATAGAGATGCCATCAATAGATACGAGAAGAAAAGGATGAGGAGAGGAGCATGGCCACAACGTAGCCCTTTTATAGATAGAGAAACAGACCCATTTGATTCATCATCATTTCTTAGCAACGAGAGACAGTCCTCTACAAGTTATGCAGGTGACAAATGGATCAACGTCTTTCGATCATGGGCTAGGATGGAAGAGACGTACGGGAATTATGAGACTGCACATATTGTATTTAGTAGAGCAGTCAGACTATTTCCTGACAGTATTTCTTTGTTAACCGAGTGGGCCAAGCTTCAAATGGAGAACAAAGAGCACAAGAAAGGTAAATTGCTACTAGAGGCTGCTTGTCAGAGAGCTTGTGGAAGGTATGTCATTAGATCTTGATCATTTTCACATGTGAAATGAATATTACTCATCGCTCTTTCGGACGAACCTGATGCACAGGTCAGTTGAACCTTTTAAGTTATTTGCAGAGTTTGAAATGAGAAGGCAAAATTTCAATGATGCACAGTCCATCCTTTTTCGTGGGGCTCAGTCGGTGGCAGAGTCGCCCGACAGCAATGTGAAAGGTTTAGCAGACTTGTATCACACATGGGGTGTATGTGAATATCATCTAGGAAATATAGACAGAGCTGAGCAGCTTTTCAACGATGCCATTCGTGTGACAGGGTCCGGCGAAGCTGATGCCAATATCCGTTCATTGATTTTATATTCAATGGCAACACTGGAGTACAGAAGAGGAGAATATCTCTTGGCTCAACACTGTGTGGGTTTAAGCATGAAAGAAAATTTGCTACCCGGTGGCAACTCTCGCATTTGGTTACTTTGGGCTGATATCGCACGCAAGATGGAGAATGAAAAACTAATGAATCGATGTCGAGAACAAGCTTTTCTTCTAATCGAGGCGGAGAAGGGAGGGACTGCTTCTGATCTTTCCAGAATATTCGAAGAGCGTGCTAGTACCTGTGACACTTCTCCTGGTAGGACGGGCTCTGCAATGAAAGACATGTTTAGACGGACTCCATGGTACAGTAAGATTTGCGCCACAGGAAAAATAGATAAGGCATGGTACGATGGAGCTCGTTTGTGGACATTGTGACCTCATAATGCTAATGTTCATATATTATGTGTTTTCGTGTATGTTAATAATCGGTAACAAGTAATCTCTCAAGTTCATCCTATCTACTCTTCTATTTCGAAACTCTTGAATAACTCGAATTGGGTCTGCTAATTACCATTAGCATTAAACGCTTTTTAGTATTTACTCATAGAACATTGTTCTATACTCCAATCTTCATTGAATAGCTCATAATGATTAAATTCATAAAGCCCCCTTTCATCCCATACATATCATGATAATAACATCCTTTATCCTCTAGCAGATGCTCCAAATTGCTTTCCAAACAGATCATTCTCTTGAACATCTTCTACTTATTCCAATAGACAAAAATTCCTCGTTCTTTTCTGCAAAATATCATCGGAAATATTTCTTTCATTCAATGACGCAGCTTTCAATAACTGTTCTATCAACACGGGTGATTTCTTTCACAATTATTTGATCTTCCACCTGTGGACTATTGGACCGTATTATGTAAACCATGGCACAACGCAACTATCTAATCTTCAGAAGAATTGTTATCAAACAAGAAATTCAAGAGAGATTCCCCATGATTATAGGGATCTTCTGCAGATGCAGTTTGAGCATTCTTGCCTGAAATGCCATTGCTCTTATTCAGGCTTTCGTTTAACAAGAAATCGATATCTATACCTGTATGAGGTTCATTGGTTTGTCTTGATGACGATGCAAATGGATTTAAGGTGTCAAAGAGATTTAGTCCAGTCTGTGGCTTGATCTCATTATTCGCATACGTTTGAAAGGCGCCATTAGTCGATGTTCCGAGGTTTAATCCAAAGGCGTATTGGTTATCCACGGGGATTTGTTGAGGTTGAGGAAGCAATGAGAGCAATGCTGGTGGATTTGAATTGATAGAAGCACTTGTTGAGTTCGCATTTACTGGAGGCCCCCCAAAGCCCGGGGGAGGAGCAAGTCCTGGTGGAGGAGGAAGAGGTTTCTGCTGTGCAGGTTTTGGTTGTTGGGGCACTGTCAAGTCGAGCAAAACATTGGGAACGACACTATCATCTTTGGTTGGTTTGTTCTGTTCAATGGGAGGCGTAGAGGCTGGTAGATTATTGGCCAGTAGGGCCGCCGGGGTAAGCAGTGGGACTCCCAAATCAGCGTATTGTGATTTAGGCTCAGATTCATCAACATCTAATTCATTGCCTGCGTTGTCCAATAGCATGTCGTCCACTGTGCTTTCGGGTGCATCATCGCGCAAAACCTGTAGAGTGTTAGTTGCTGGATTCTCTTCCAAGAAGAACGTTTCATCCGTTCCCAATGATGATGCAGGGCGGGTAGCTTTAGTCACTGCACCAAGAATAAGGCGAATTTTGACAATTGCTTCATCCTCAACTGATTTCGAAGTATTGGATGAGCTGCTTGCCAATGCAGCCATGGCTTCATCCAAGGATGCATACTTGCCCTCGGATGATCTGGTCAGAAATGTTTCAAATGGAACATAACATATGAAGTCACTAAAATCTCTAACATCGTTGCACTCTGGTGGTGTTGGTCCATCAAACCATACAAGATCAAGAGCTCTGAAACAATTAGCGACATCAGCCATTGACTCCCAAAACTTGAAATGTGACTGTTGGCACAAATCACGAATAGGAGATGTGTCCACATGTCCAGAAGCGTTATGAACAGGATAAAGTGATAACCCATGAAACCACTTTGATCCTCCGTAAAGATGAGTCGTAAATTTCACTCCCAGCAACAAGGAAGACAGGGGTCGAATAATGCCGACTTTAATCTTCCCAGCAGCTTCATTCTTCTCAATATTATTCTTGGTATCCTTGGCCAACAACGCCACAAATCTCAACAAGAACGAGAAGGCAATAGCCTGATTGTTCATAACCACTCCTCGATTCAATATATCCCCAACAAGCTGCTCACTGCTGCACAATTTACCGCTGTTCCCCGCTCCCAGCGTACTAAACGCCAACACCGCCAAAATTTTACACAACAAACTCTCGCTCACACCCGACATGGCAAATAACTCATCAAATCCCACCAACTGTTTCTCCATCATCTCCATCAACTCATTCAAATCAACCTTATCATCCCCATCCTCAATCGAAATTCCCTTAAACAGCGCATACTGCAATTCCACAAACTTGGCCATAACTGTCCTCGTCATGACGACCTTTTGCTTATTCATCCAATCCTTTTGAGCCTTCTTTCCCACCCCCACCAACGATTTATGCATGATGCTCGCATTACCGTTATTGCCCCGATCATTCTCCCTAATCCACTTTAAATTATTCTCAAACAATCGTACGAGATTGGGCCTCGAGGTTTCAAACGGTAACGATGATGCCATTAACGATCGTGCATAGTAATACAATGCCAATACCGTTTGACTCTCTTGACTCTGTGCCACCACTGCCAATTGATTAAAGGGATTACCGGTCCCCGGATACAGTTTGGAGGATTTGACGTAGGTCTCCTCGGCCTTTTGTATCGAGTTGGAATACCGGTACAAGTCTCCGAGATAAATGTGCATCCTGTACAGACTGGATACTACGGCGTTCACAAACTCGTCGTCGTCGTCGTCTTGACTACTGCAGGATGTTTCGTCTTTTAAATGCTCTCCGTACTTTTTAATCAGGTAGGAATACAGTGCCACTGCCTCTTTCAGAAACAATTGAAGCTGCTTTTCGATACTGTCGATGACGTTAGTATCGGACTTTTGACTTTCGACGCTGACATCGCCGTGATTGTTATTCCCCAAAGATGACGATGATGCCGCATTATTCATACTCCGTTTCTTATGCCGACTCTTTTCTTTCGAGGCCGCCGATCGCAATTCGCTGATGCGGCCGTAGAAACAGTATCGCCACAGACGTTCCAATGCCGTGTGGGACGATGCGAAGACGGGATCGATAATGATGATATCGGACAGGATGGAGCACAGTTCGAGTCGAGCCGCGGAGGATTTGGATTCTACTTCTTTCGATGCCTTGAGTTTCTTGAGTTTGTCGAGCGATGATTCGAGTTGGGTGCATTTGAGCAGTTTTTCGTTGAGTGATTCGGTGGTGATGCTGTCTTGGGAGTGTTTGGGGGGTGTTCGTTTGGTTTGGGACGATGACATTTTGTGTAGAAAGAGGATATATGATGTTGCAATACTAATGATAGATGCAGATTCCGTCTGATTCAGTCGTGTTTCAGGTGGTGGGTTCGACGGCCGAAGTCGTCCGCTCTCGATTGCTGATTATGGCAGCACGTTCCGAATCATTATTGTGTATCATGGTGTTCATGATAGTGTTGATGTGGTTGAGTTAGATATAGTTCGAGAGGGGCAGGTATTACGGTGGCCCTCTCTTTCATGACTGTGAGTTGTAATGTTGTGGGCCGCTTTGAGCGGTTTTTGTTTTTGCAACGTTGGTTGGCTGTGAGCACAAGAAATACGGGGAATCCTTATTATCTTATCGCCCTCTAATAAAAAAAATACTAACTGGCAGTAATAAAATTGTTTCTCCGTTATTCTCCGCCTTCGCATCCGGAGTAATTTACCTTTAAATATTTTCCTCAAAAGATATCCACTCACAAAAAAGTTAGCCAACTACGCGCAGATCTTCGTTCGACCATGACATCAAACTCCGCCGTCGATACGGATGCTATCAATAACAAAGCAGCTGGTGAATATTTTGTTGTCCCCTCTTGGAATAAGCATGTCAACACTATTATCCAACTACTGTCACCATCGGTCAACGTTTGTACGGCACCTACGGATGCTGCACTCTACCTACCAGACAACATCGTCGTGGATGTTATGTCTACTGTCCACCATTCCGACCTCAACGAGCCGTCGATACGGATGCCATCAATAACAAAGCAGCCACTTCATCTTTGGTGGATCACTTTTGGAATAAGCAGCTCAACACTATGATTAATCGATTGTTCCCATTGGTCCACCAATGTCTTGCCCCTGAAGATGCTGCACTCTACCTACCGGACAGCATCGTCGTGGGTGTTATGTCTACTGTCCACCATTCCGACCTCAACGGCAGTCTTTACATGATCCTAACACCGCAAAACACTACCCGATACTCATACAAATGATAGTAATGGTATATGTTGGTGCGAAACAAGTGACGGCTAATACGCTCATCACTACGTTCCGATGCATATTCATCGACAAAAAATACATCCGTAGCAACAAATGAATTAGTTGCAGGATGTGCATCACCATCAGAGTTGATTTACTAGAGAAGAACACAACAATCAATCGGTTGTCGGTGTCGGGTTTCAACTGGAATCACAAAGCAATAATAATACACAACAATATTGGGATAACGAGAACGTATGAAGTAAGAACAGACGATGATGATCCAAACAAACACATAAACAATTAGCAATTCGCCAGGATATAAGAAGTGGTGGTGTACTGGTTCGAAACGTGATTAATGTACAATAATGAATATATTTTAATTGAATTCGCGTCATCATAATACTAGGTAATATTATTATAGTTTGACATTAACATTGCAAGCAATAGTCAGATAGAATTAGAATAATGAGATGTGCAACTCGTAGCAAATCTCTTTTCCCTCAATAAACTGAAACAAATGTTAGCTATCAATTAGATTAATTTACGCGTGTTATTATTCTGTTTACATGCACTTGTATCCAGGATCAAATTACGAGCAACGAACAACAGGAATATAATCTAAGCAAATAAATGAATTTAATTCAATCCCTAATCGAGACTCAATTATAAGGTCATGAGTCACACACTTCACTTCCACTTAAGGCAGAACGATGACTTCCCTCTGAATCTCATCCGCGTCAAGACGATCATGTCTCTAACTCTCTAACATCGAGCAAAAGAGCACAGAGCTGCCAAACCAACAAAGAATTATTGGTTCATATTTGAACGTGGCAGATTCGGACGAGAGAAGCGCTGCTAGATCACCTTCACCGTCGTCGCTGGAAGAGTACGTTAAGGATCGAACTGAGTCGGAGGGGTAAAAATAGGTTGTGTGTTGGTTGAGATATTCAGAGCGGCGTTGGTTGTGTTCGCCATGGTCAATCTTCGATTTTTCGCGGATCGGGGAATGAGAAGTCTTTATGTCGGGTAGATATTACCTTCTTTTTATGCT